>QAOC01037629.1:0-15543 GCA_003255005.1 Begonia fuchsioides | reverse complement strand
CGGAGGAAGGTTGTGGAAGAGGGAGCACTGAAGTGGGCTTAACATTTGGGAGAAAAAAGATAATATATAGTTTATTTTGTTTGTGACATCATTTTTGGTGACCCGACATTTCGGTGCACCCAACATACATGACCGTGTCGTGGTCCAAGATCACTCTTTCCAATTCGTTAATACATTCAAAATTGTTCACATAATGAATGTTCTTGCAGCATCAATTTAGATATAGCCTAAGAATAACTAAGTAATTCTAAAGAATACACTCATAATTTAATAATGATTACTGAAAAATTAATATTGATTACAATTAAAAACTTAGGGAAGCTGAAAGTTAAGATCATCAAGTAAATTAGAGACGACCTAGTATGCCCGCACTGACATAGCTCAATTGGCTCAGAGATGGTAAATTAAGTACAAGAGCCTAGGTTTGACGTCTGCGCTATCCTAGTGTATGAGTTGTTACCCCCAATGTTGGAGTAACTCTTTGAGATATCAGGTAAAGACCTCATATCTCTGGGCCGCTGAGTCACCGTGATTTAACACACTCACAAACTGTCAGGCCAGAGTGTGGAGGCCATTGAGGTAAGAGATTTCACATTTTTGATACATGAGACAATTGTTAATACATTTTTAACTTTTAAGGCAAAAATAAATCACAGACTCTCTCCCTACTCTTCCCTTCTACGACGCCCGTTTTCGAGCTTCGAGCAAACACTTGAGCGGTCTCTTTCTCTCTCTACCACGACATTGTTCTCCTGGCTGCAGCTTGGCCGACGTTCATTTCAAGACTTTCATGTGTCGAGGTTACTATCGGCTTCAATCTCGATCGTCTTGGCTCTTCTCCTCGTAAACCTGATTCAAAACATTCCTATCAGACTCTCTTATCTCAGCTTCCAACATTGCTGTATGGTCCAAAATAAACCTCCAGTTCTTTAAACGAGAAAGAAATCAACTTGCATCAAAGGTTTTCAGGATTTGAGCGCTGGAATAAAACGACAGTGCAGTATTTGAAACAAACTGACAGTATGATCAGGATTGAGGAAGACAATTGAGCAGCTTACGAGTCTGAGAAACGAAACACAGCAAAAGAACTCGCCTTTGATTCTAAATTTGCAGGATTCAGCTGGCAATCCATATTCAGCATCAATGAGAGAGAGAGAGAGAGAGAGAGAGAGAGCAAATTTAAGTGATCCAATCCATAGACCTTGACAAAATAGAGGCTACTAAAACTAAGTGATTTTCTAAGACCAAACAATGTCCATTACCTTTTGTAATATCATCTCCCATGCTTCCGAATTCACTTGTCATCCATGATTGAAATTCAAGACAAATACATGAGATACATTAATCAGTCGATCTCAGAGCCCTTAAAGCATCAATAAAACCAAAGCTAGAGAACATTAAATTTCGTACAGAGATGCAAATACAAGCAAAAAACCCTATTTTTGACGAGGATTGAGGCATCAGAACATACCAATTCGCAAGTTAATGAATAGAAATCAAATTCTGGGTCGACTCATGTTAGAAAAATCTCCAATATGAATAAATTATGAAGATAAAACTGCATGCGGGAGAATATAAAACACAACAAAAGCATATCTACGACAGCAACTAGGGTAAAGAAAACTAAGGAGAGCACGAGAAATACAGGAGAGATAAAAGCCCTTACTATCAATCCCAATGGTCCCCCGCTGTGCATACTGTTTTATATTCATCCTCTAACCGCTAAATCCGCTTAGTGAAAGACCATCAAAAGCCACGCTTTTTTAAGATTATAAACACTATTTTAAGATAACTATTCATGTGCAATGTAAAGGTTCATAAATTTTGCGATCTAAAACGGAGATAAAATATCCAGACAAGGGTTTGCACTACCTTCTTCTTCAAGTGACAGAAAACCAACGCAGAGAAGGTCTAGAGAGGGAAAAACTGGATCATGCTGTGGAGTGGAAGGTGACAGGAAGATAAATGAGCACGCAAAAGCAATAGCATAAACTCATACTAATTGCCGCTGTGTGCTCACTCTCTTCTGTCAATTTCTACGTCCACAGAGAGAACGGCCTAAGGAGAAGATTAACAGAAGAGAACGAGGGGGTAAAATTAGAAAAAGAGACGTGAAATTCATGGGAAAAAAACTCAAGAGAGAGTGAGAGAGATCAATCAGATCTAGGAGAAACACCCATTTAAGGTAATCCATAACGCGCTAAAATCTACGATCTCTACTCAAATCAAAAAATGTTTCTCTCTCTAGAAACAATTTAGGGTTTTGGTTTAGAAAAGACGAAGCAAGAGAAAACCCCCTCTGGCTCTGTATCTGTTCACCACGCCATTTCTAACCGCCACCGCGAAGAGCCTAATGCTGACACGTATCTGAGTAATCCAACAGTACCACCGATCGCCACCGCCGAGAAAAAGAAAAAAAACCATGAAACGAAAACAGCAACTACGTCTTCCTCCGAAAGAGACGAACGGGCTGCTTCGTTTTTGATGATCATATGAATCTCCGAAACAGATCCAGGACCCTTGGGAGAGAGAGATGTAGTTGGCTGGCTCTCAAATTGATCTTTATGAACTCATAGGGGTCGCCCTGATTGATTATTGACCGTGGATTTGACTTATTATGATCTTTATTATTAAACGTCAGATCATTATGATGAAGGGTGGAAATTCGTCCCCTTGTCTGTCGACATATTATTATATCCTTAAAAATAGGAAAGATTGAGTGCCTCATCAATGGAGGAGGCATTGCCATGGTAATTAAACCTAGTTTTGGAGAAGATAATTCTAATATTCTGATCCACGTGGCAACCATGGATTGCACGAGGTTTCTGAATACTAGAATTGCATCATTAGTCTCACTGTTAAGATTTTCCTAGGTTTTGCCATTTTTGTAATGTTTTGTGGGGCTTTCTTCCTGTGTTCTTGACCGAAATAATGGTACATTCGATCCCATTTCTTCTCGATTCACATTATTTCGCACCCACTAATGTTATAACCATTGAACTTGTCATTTTGAGCAATAATTGCACCCTTGTGTTCCTGTATAATATTTATAGCTTATGTTTACGCACAAGAGAGAGAGAGAGAGAGAGAGGAAAGGCATGAAAAGGAGAGGGTGATCTTTGAAATTATTTTGGTGGATGCATCAAACCAAACAAAAGCTTAGTGGAGGGGACCGACCTAAGTCATTCCCATTTACTAACTAAGCATGTATTAACGCATGATTAAGCACTAATCCTCTAGACAATTCTAGGTTAGATCCTTCCTCCTCGAGGTCCAAACTAAAGGGGTATTTTATTCATCCGTATATCAGAGGGAAATGCCAAATGAAGCCTGCCTCTCAATTTGGCCATGGCAACAAGCCCCCTTGTAAAACCACATATGCTCCAATAATGCTCCTCCACAGGCCAAGTTTGTCTGTATAAACATTAAAATACCATATTATTTTCTCAATTTTGAAGATAAAATTCAAATAACAAGGGGTTTTAGGGTTGCAATTTTCTTTATAATACTTAAACATCGATTGATATTGAAAAACTAGGAATAAGAGACCCAGAAAGATTGGATTTTTTTAGGAAAAAGAGACCACGCTTTTAAAGGCCTCTACAACCATCTCACATGTCCAACAAAATCTTTTAAATATTCAATTTATATATCTACAAATAGGGTTACAACTTTCAAGGGATGGTTATGGACCACCATTAAGATTTCTAGGTAATTCATCTTATTTATTTGCAAAAAAGCACGATTGATAATCGCGGTTACACGTCCGAGAGAAATGATTAGAATACACTACTCTAAAGTACCATAACATTCAAGGAATTGCGTAGCTCTGTGTCGGACCAGAGATTTTATTAGCAATATATTTTGTTCTTCTACATAAACTATGATTTCGCTTCTTAGTAGATGGAATAATGAATAATTGCAAGGTGTTTGGGGACTGTCTATGATTTTCATTCTACTGCTCGCTGAACTTATTTTCAACCTATTATCGTCCGACGATAAAAGTTGTTACATCTGAATCCATGAATGTGTATGTGACGTTGATAAGTGAGATGTTAGAAATTTCTGCGGATGTTCGTTGTAGAATCACCACCATCCACGTGCAAGGAAATCATGTGTAACATCATCGAGACCGGCCCTCACTTTCTATAAAACATCGAGAATGAAAAGCATCGGAGAAATTTCAAGTGCCAAATTCGTGAACATGTGATGGTTGGGCAGAGCATGGATTGGAGTTTTAGAAGCAAAATAGAACAATGGTACTGATGTGCATACTCGAGCTTCGAGGGATTTGTGAGCACCAACTCATAGAGGTCGGAACAACAATTAAAGCTTCCCCATCGATATTATCATCTCTCTCTCGACCGAGAAATTAGGGTAAGGAAACGGGTTTTGGAATCTTGCTTGTTCATTAGATGTGAGTAGTTGCTTAGAAAAAAAGATAGAAAAGCTTGATCAAATGCACAGAATGTGGCCAATTTTTTTGCATTCTTTCTAGATTACGTGTGATGGCTGCCGTGCTTCTTGTGTAATTGTGGATTGGAGTACATGTGCTTCAAAAGAAAGACTCACCCATTTGAAGACTCGCACTGGCCAGGGTGGGTAGGTGCCCTCCCTGCTTGCGGAGTTACCGGCAGTAAATGTCCTAAAACGGGCATGCTTTCTTCATTTTAAACCTGCCTATTTTTACAATGACCGATCAAGAGTATAATTGAAAATGGCAAATTTTAACTGAAATCCATGTCAATTTGAGGGGGATTAGCGATCAGAAAGTAAGCGTACCCCAAAAGTCCCATCAAGGGTAGTGGAAGTACTGTAGTTCAGGTTGTGGGGACCTTCAGCTTCAATCCCGCATTGAATTCTGCAATAACAGTGCCACAAAATAATTGCAATTCTCCGTCAGCTTCATTCACTATCAGAAAACGAACAAATTAGAGGTGTTAACCCTGTCGGCTCTGCTGGATTCTCTCGAATCAGCCTCAGACTTTGAACACAATCTTACAAATCCAGTAAAATCATGAGCACATATCACTTCATCACAAAAAAAAGAAGAAAAAAGGTAAAGAAGAAGCGATGGGGCTTGTACGGCCTCCATATTTGCTCAAATACACTACTCAATCAGTGCCCTTTGCCAAAGTTGAAGTACAGGTAAGAAGTGGACCATCTTAACCCAGCAGTAGAATGTGATTAGAAAGACAGAGCAATAGATGCCTGAATAGTAATATTTCTATTCAGAAGGCTTTTCTGTATTAGAATTGGAAACTCATGTTGTTCAATGGATTACAACTGTCATCCTAATTCTCGCATATCTCAATAATCAGATGAATGTGATAAGGAGACATGCTTTTACAGCAAAGGGCCAAGAAAAACAGTACTTAAAAGTTCATATTTTGTCTTATCCAGGCCTTCGCCACCACCAAACTGAAATTTCAATGTCATTATTAGATCTTTGTAATGACATGACAGAGATCATCTTTCACAGAAAAAAAAGAGAGAGACGAATGACAAGTAAACAGTAGTGAACTGATAGGTAAATGGAATCAATACATGATTATTATATATAACATGGCGTCGAAACTACTCCACCATCCATTGAAGTCAGACGGGAATAGATATAATTGTAGCATTATAATAACGAGGACATGAACGCAGGGACAAAATAACATGGGTAATTACTACTGTACCAATCAAGAAACGACAAAAAAAGCATGGGGGATTGGAAAAGATAAGGAAACTATGGACTACAAAAATAAACCACACAACGCAATGATTTTCATGTTATATACATCTACCTCGTGGGAATGAGATAACATCGCTTTCCCCTCCGTTTCAGTTTATCACTCTAACCATGAAGTCTTCTATTCAGATCTGTCCACATCAACATAAAAGAGTTATAAAAAGCTTTGTCAGTTCTTTTTCTGTACTGCACCAACAGTGAAGAAAATGGTTATCAGATTAGTGATGCAGAAGGTAATCAAGAAAACAGGACAACCCAGTTTACTGTACATAGCTAGAATATACGGAATAGGCTGGAAATCATTGAATCAAATCGATTCAGTTGCTAATAAATAAGAACAGCAACTACATCACCAAATCATCAATAGGAAAATAACGTTTCGGTTTGGAGGAAAGAAAAACTTTCAGTTCAAGAAAATGACCGGCAGTCTAAGAAAAAGATTAAACAAAGTTAAAAACTACAATAATTTCCTTTTGGGATCTTGATTCTAACATTACCTAATAATTCTCAAGGCGTTCCAAATTTGCATTTCATGCAATCAAAGCAATTCAACTCAAAGTTCTGATAAAAACTTCAACTCTCTGATTAATCATATGTGGAAAATGATAGTATTTGGAAGCCGCAAAGCAACAATAAATATGTACAGAAATACCGCTAGAATTCAAAACAGGGGTAAAAATCTCGAGAAAATACAGGACCTTCTCGTCTCAGTCTCAATTTTGTTGTCAGACGCTTTCCTTCGTCTACTTACGCTCAAGTTCAAACCTAAAATTGACCACGCAGCAAGCAGGGGTTTGATGGAAATAACTGAAGGAAAATTACCTTTTTTTTTTACTTTGATAAGCAATCTTAGTAAGACTGTATAACGAACTTATACTAAGAATAAGATTGAGTATCGAAGTTCTCGAATCCATGTCACACCTTCGCAGAGGATGAAGTGTTCAGAAGGGCAAGCTTTTTGAAGTTGAACTCGATTGGAGCGTCTTAAGATTGTCTGAAGGAACAAAATCTTGTGGCAAATTAGCTCTTTTTACGATCCTTCTCATGTTATTCTGCAAACTCTGTTGTACTAATTGCTTCACCGCTATCTTTTCTTCACTCATCACGCCTTCTAATTCTTCCAAACATTCATCTGAACCCGTATATTGATTAGAATATGAAGAGCCATAAATAGGCGCAGACACGACCACACCCAGATTTCCTCCCAAATTCATGGATACTCGCGTTCCTTTATCTGCTCTGAAATATTCCAAGATTCTAGAAGCCCTTTTTTGTGCCAATGGACTTCCTAGCAGCGTTAGTTCGAGTGATGCTGACAGAAGGCCGGCTTCAATCATTGCTTGTCGATCACCATAGCCTTTGTATGCCATGATCATTAAAATGTAGGCAGCCTTCTCTTGGCATCCAGGCGAATCAGTCCAATTTAAAACATCAACCAGTACAAGCAGCGAATCAGCTGTTCTATTGATTGCTGTTCGTCCTTCAGGGGTAGCCACCACATTACTCAGAATTGCGAGAATCTGATCGCTTACCTCCATGTCTCCCAATGCATTGAGCAAAAACGGGATCAAATTGGTTTTCAATATAATAGAAACATTTGGTTGGAATATTGAGAGGTTATATAGGGCACGGAGAGCGTCTTGTTTGGTTTGGGATTTACTTCTGTGAAAGCTTTGAATGCTCTTTACCAAGAACGGGATCGCGCCGGATGATCCAATAACTGGTTTATTAGAGTCTAACGCACTCAAGCTTAGGAAATTCACTGCTACTGCTTCTGAAAATGATTGTTCTAAAGCTTTATCAGAACCAACGAGATTAAGCATTTTGTGAACAGCGCCTGCCTTAACAATGGCCGCCTTATTCCTGAAAAAGAATGTCCATTTCCAAGAGGAAGTTTTTTCAAGACAAGAAGTTTTTGAAAATTTTATAAAATCCGAAGAAGCTCGACGAGTTCAGTGAGTTAATAATGAAGCGAGATAATGCCGCATGCGTTAAAACAGAGTAAAAGGATGGTGGACTTCATCAACTAACAGAGCAAATATGGCCCTAATTGGTAAAAAAATAAAGAGAAAACGAAACACTCACTCTTCGTTTCCAATCTCTAGGTTCAGTAACGCATAGAGCGAAGCCAGTAGAGACTCATGGTCCTCCAAATCAAGCATTCCAACTAAAGGAGGTATTGCTCCGAGCATTGCCAGTGTTTTTCTAGCTTCCGGATCGTCCTTCGTGAGCAACCTCACCATGCTCGCTGCTACTCTTCTCTCAGCCAAATCCTCACTCATCAGAGCATTCACCATGCACTTCAACTCCTCCAATGCCTCTTCCTTCTTCTTCAACTCGACATCAACTCCGGATTCCAGTGACTCTGACAAACGGAGAAGATCCAAGAGCTTCACGGTGGTCGGACTCCGTCCGTCGGCCTTGGGCGGTTGATTCTCTTCAAAATCTTTGATAATGCAGCCAACGGCGTCAACATTTCCCCCGCAGCTGTAGCGGCGACGCCAAGTGCCACCACCGCAGGTAACGGCGGCAAAAATCTTACGGCGAAATGCAGCCGCGGAAAGCCGGGAGTGGCGTAGAACTAAAGATCCAGCGACGCCACGAAAGAATTTAGCCATAACTTCGGAATCAGTTACACAAACTACATTACTAGAAAGAAAATCAGCACAAAAACTGCAAAGAGTTTCGACATTCGAACGAGAATCGCCACCGTCATAGTTGCGATCATTTATAGCGGCGCGCTCTTCAGAGTCTGGCGATCGACTGCGTACGGAACTTTGTTTTCCACACGTTTTAAAGGGAAAGTAAACTATTTTTCTGAACATAAACCTATTAAATGTAACATTAAGATTATGCAAAATTAATCCATCTTAATATTTTTAATTTGAAAATTCTTGCCTTATAAAATAGTAATTCATTGTGGTAGAAAAGCTCAAAATAAAATAAATTATAATGCTTTCATTGAGAATTGAACTCAAGACCTCCCGCTTACTAAACGGGTGCTCTAGCCAACTGAGCTATGAAAGCTTATCTTGTAATGCAGTGCATTTTTTATAACCTTAATCTTATATTTTTGATGTTTAACTATATGAATGAACAATCTTGGTTATAGACAGTATATTAGTTTGAATTACAACTTAGGAAAGAAAATGAACATGAAACGATGACCAAGGTTTTGGGTTGACACTAACATCACATAATGGACATAAAATCTATTCCGACTAGAAATTTAGGTCGATTTTAACTTGGCTTCATATTTAATTCTGGTTGGCTCACTTTAATAATTTTTATCATTTATTTATGATTATAAAAATATTTTATAAAATTTTATAAATGTCTACATTAGTGTACTTTATTATAATTGTGTATTCTTAAAGGTGAAATAATTTATTAAAAATATATATATTATTAAAATAATATAAGAATTTATCTATCTTAATATTTCTCTTTCCTAATCTCGCGTATTCGAGTGAATAATAGGGTGCGACTCATAGCGTTCTTTATCTTACACCGATGATCAGATCAGGTATAAATGCATCTTTCTCTTCACCGGCATTTTTTGTTGTCTTTCTAATTTCTAACCCGCTCCGGTTCGACGCTCCGGCAGGTTTCGATCTGCGGTCTCCGGTGAGTACTTTACCGCGTACTTTCTCTGTGAAGTGGATGCTGCTGCTCGCCTACTGGTCTGAGATTCTAGTTGTTTATTACTTTTTACCAGCGATTATAAATGGTCTATTAATTTCTCTTCTCCTCTATATGCCCCCATTGCATTTCTTTTTTCGTTCTAGGTTTTTGGAGGGATGAATTGATTTAAGTTATGAAGTATAAGATTTTAAGAGGTCTGGATGCCTTCGTTCCTGTAAATTCGTTGTTAGTGGAGTAGTTCAGTGCAGTTACGCTTCAATTTGTGCTTTCTCCTGGGAATTTGATTCAGTGACGTTCGGCTTGAGCTTAGGTCCATCTCTTCTTCTTTTTTTTTTTCTACTCTGCCCTCTCTCTTTTTATGGCGCAAATTTTCTTTTCTGTCTGTTGCCGTATACCTGCAATTTTACTCGAGAGTTCATCTAGTTAATATTCTGGAATTTATGTCGAAAATTTACTTCTCTGATTGATTCCAATATACAGTGGATGCATGCTCGTCTTTATACTTCAATAATATCTCTAATTCTGAGTTATTGAGTTCCATTCTCATTTTAGCTTGATATACGATAATAACAATGTCTTATCCTGGTACACAAGCCTCCTTCAAAGCTGATATTACCTATGTTTGTATGATATACAGTTTCAGCTTATAGGCTAATATTGGAATTATCTGTAATGTGATTTGCTGATTATTCCTAATCTAGTTTGTTTTACATACAGAATATGAGTAGTCTGGTTGAGAGACTCCGGGTTAGATCAGAAAGAAGGCCAATTTACAATCTTGATGAATCAGATGATGATATTGATGAGAAACTTGGCAAACCTAGAACTAACACGGAGAACTTGGAAAGACTAGAGAGGAGTGACGTGGTTTGTTTTCTAATTTTCAAACTTTCTTGTTGATATAGATTAAGCTTTTCCAGTAATGGTTATGCGTTAGTTGATCTCTGATTTGTTAGCAAATGGTTATTGAATTACTGACTATCTAGCTTTGAAAGGGAGGATCTAGATTTCTGTTTCCAATATGTTTTAAACACCAGTACTAGGTTTGTTCAGGTGATTAAGAAATTGTTGGATAACAAGTAAGTGGACAGGAATATTTGATCTGGGATATAATAGAACTTTGTTTTGAATGTTCTTTTTTTTTTCCAAAATCTCTTTATTGTCTAACGTGAAGGGGTGTCATTCTGATTTGTATATTTATATGTGCACTACATGATCAATATTTTACTTTTTTATTTTCATAGAAAGAAGATTCTTGCCAAGCCTGTGGAGAAAGTGGTAGTCTTCACAGCTGTCAAACATGCACGTACTCTTACCATCCTAAGTGTGTTCTTCCTCCTATGAAAACTCCTCTTCCTGACAACTGGAGGTGCCCTGAATGTGTACGAGACTCCATGTGGAATATTTATACTTTTTACTGAAAAATATTGAGTCTGTATACCTAACAATGAAAGCTTTACGTCTGCAGATCAGCCCTTTGAATGGTATAGAGAAGATTCTAGATTGTGAAATGCGTCCGACTTTAGCTGGTGATAGTGATGCTTCAAAGCTTGGAATGAAGCAAATTTTTGTGAAACAATATCTCGTAAAATGGAAGGGATTATCTTATCTGCATTGCTCATGGTGATTTTTTATTAACTGTTTTTTTCACGTGCAGCTTAAATATTTGAACTTTGTCCTTGGAGTGTAATGAGTTGTTTAACGGTGGTATTTCTAGTTAAAAGTTTATAGTTTATTGGATAGCTTTTCATTATTTTGTTTATACAATTATTGGTCTGCCTTCTACCAATTAATTTTCATGCCTGGCCTTTTCAATTCTACTATTGTTGATCAGGATTCCGGAGAAAGAATTCGTAAAAGCGTTCAAGACACATCCTCGTCTGAAAACTAGATTGAACAATTTTAATCGTCAAACGGCATCTAACAACAACGCAGAAGATGAATTTGTGGCTATTCGACCTGAGTGGACTACTGTAGATCGGATACTTGCTTGCAGGTCTATCTAATGAACATTTATGTTTGATTTTCATTAACGGCCTTAAAATTTGGAAGGACAATCCTCAAGAAAGTACACTGTCTTCATTTATTTTGGTTGCTTATGCCTCTCTTATAGATTTCTTTTAATATCTCTGTATTTAGCTATAAAAATAAATAAAATAAAGAAAACCATGTTTGGTCCTTCTTTTACCTTAGTATTTCGTGTTGTAGTTCAATTTTCTTCAACTGATCCATGGATCCTATTTTTATGTTTTTTTCTCATGCATCTCATAAATATTAAAGACCACACTTGTTTTCTTATGTTGTATTACTTGAATGTTGGATAGAAGCTGATTTTTGAAGGGATGGTGCATTGTAATATTACAGGGGAGACGAAAATGATAAGGAATATCTTGTGAAGTGGAAAGAACTTTCTTATGATGAATGCTATTGGGAATTTGATTCAGACATTTCTGCTTTTCAACCAGAAATAGATAAATTTAACAAATTACAGTCCAAGTCCCGCAAACTGTCTTCTAGTAGGCAAAGAGGCAGCTTTAAAGATATTATTGAAGCAAAAAAGCTGCAGAAAGACTTTCAGCAATATGAACATAGTCCTCATTTTCTTCGAGGTACATCAGTTTAATATGGGATGATTTTTATAAATAATATTAATTTACTATTTTAGTTTGATAATCACAAATCCCTGAGTTTAGTGTTGTGAAACTGCTAAATGAAGGTACACTACATCCTTATCAGCTTGAAGGATTAAATTTCTTGCGCTTTTCTTGGTTGAACCAAACTCATGTGATACTTGCTGATGAAATGGGGCTAGGTAATTCTTGGTCATACTCTCTCTCTCTCTCTCTGCCCGTCCCCTCTTTCTATACCCATCCTCTCCCCTCTTTACTCCATATTAGTACTTGAAATGGTTTCAATTTATTTCTGAATTTATATGGTTGCAGGGAAAACAATTCAAAGTATTGCCTTTTTGGCTGCTCTTTTCGAAGAGAATGTTTTCCCACATTTGGTGATTGCTCCACTTTCCACCCTGCGAAATTGGGAGCGTGAATTTGCCACATGGGCTCCTCAAATGAATGTTGTGAGTACTACGAATTTTCAATTAGTCATTAGTTACAGTCTTGCAGTGGGGGTTAAATGAAATTTATGCGTTTCAGGTTATGTATGTTGGCTCTTCCCCAGCTCGTGCTGTTATAAGGGAGTATGAGTTTTATTTTCCTAAAAATCAGAAGAAGATAAAGAAAAAGAAGTCGGGTCAAGTTCTTTATGAGAGCAAACAAGAGAGAATTAAGTTTGATGTTTTGCTAACTTCGTATGAGATGATTAATTTGGATGCAGCAACACTGAAGGCAATAAGATGGGAGTGCATGGTAATACTCTATTTGCAGATGTCTGCATGTTTTGTTCCAAATGTGTGAATCTTGTTGAATGTGACATTTTTGTGCAGATTGTTGATGAAGGTCATCGTCTTAAGAATAAAGACTCAAAATTGTTTTCTTCATTGACACAGTTCTCAAGTAGCCATCGTGTGCTCTTGACTGGAACTCCACTGCAGGTTTGATGGCTGATTATACTACATTTAGAGAATCTTAGGCAGGGCCAACCATTATTAAATGCATCTTGATTCAAATTAATTGCTGTCTTAGTTGTGTCACAATTAATAATTGGCATGAATTGTGGAGGAATTGATGCATATCTCAATTTTGCTGAGTAGTTATCTTGGTAGTTGATGATATTGAATTGATGAGATTTTGAGTCCAAATGCTGTGTCATTGGGAACCATAGCGATAATATATGTTTTCCTGACAGTGTTAGATGAATATTTTTTAAATCAGGTTTTACATAAACCTTCACTGGCCTATGTGTGATATGATCTTGTTGAGGGCATGATCGTTGATTGCTAACGAGGTTAAAATGTTCAGTTAGACAGTTTAAAACATTTTGTTGCAGTAAAGATTTATGTTTTTCGTTGTTGTGAACTTTATTTTTCCTGATAAGTTGTAATGGGTATTTACACCTTGCTTTATGTTTTTTTTGGAGTGACTTTTTGACTACCGATAGAAACAATGATCTGTAAAAATAAGATGTATTTTCCACATTATTCACAAACATATTTAAGGGCGTTTATTTTGGATTCTCTTGTAGTTTGAAGCTTCCTCGATCTATTTTTTGAATTATCAGATTTCTTTGACATATTTATTAAATTACCGAATTACTATTGTCGTATTTTGATTTGACGTTCTCATTGTGTTGCTTATTGCCAAATTTAGAAAAGGCTGGGGTTCCTTTTTGATTGTATGGATTTACCTATAACTTCTCTTTTACATTTCCAGAACAATTTGGATGAACTTTTTATGCTCATGCACTTCCTTGATGCTGGAAAGGTTAGTTAAAACACAATTGTATCAAAACTGGACTGTTAAGCGATCATATATTAGTAGTTTGTGTAATATAAACTACTTGCAGTTCGGAAGTTTGGAGGAGTTCCAGGAAGAGTACAAGGATATTAATCAAGAAGAGCAGATCTCAAGGCTTCATAAAATGTTGGCTCCTCATCTCCTGAGAAGTATAATTCCCACACTTACTTCCTTTGATGATAGAAAAGTCTAGCAAAAAATGTTCCATTACAAGTTTATGATATATTATATCCTCAGTTGGAAAGTAGAAAAACCAACTGCATGTGAATTTTAAATGTAGGTAGTTGATATTTACATAGGTGGAGTTTAAAGATATATAGCTGATCTTAGAAGTTGCAATAAATTAAAGTATCAGAAGTTGACTTGGGATAAGTTTCTAAGTTGGCACGTTATATGTGAGCTGCATGTGTGCTTCTTTTGTTGGAGAAATGGTGGCTGGTATTGTGCTTTGTTTATTGGAGAGAAATGCAGAGCCAAAATCATTATCTTAGTACGCTATGAGAATTAAAGAGAAGACAAGTCTTTTTCATCATAATACTTGATCAACGAGTTTTCAAAAGTTCCAATTTATTTCTATGCAATTCTACTTGGTCTAAGGTTAAATTTTGAATTGATGATTACAATTGGGGAACCAAAATATTTCAACTTCAGTTATGTTAATAGTGTACTTTTGAAAGGCTAGACAAGTGTATTGCATTGCTTCATGGTCAAGGTTTTTTGAGCTCTCTGCAATCCTTCTCAGCTGTTGTTGCATTAGAACTCATCCATCACTTGCATACTCAAGCATGCAATCATTTGATATTAAGTATTTTTATTATTTTGGTCAAGAAAAGAGGTAAATATTCTGTTGTACCATGCTATTTGTCGTACATAACTGATACAAGTAGGCTGTTTCCTATCTGCTAGCTTGTTCTATGTATTTTGAAATTTAAGAATATGGTCCCTATGTCAACATTATCTAGGAGTCAAGAAAGATGTCATGAAGGACCTACCTCCTAAAAAAGAGCTCATTTTACGTGTTGACTTAAGTAGCAAGCAGAAAGAATACTACAAAGCTATTTTAACTCGTAATTATCAGATTCTAACCAGGCGTGGTGGGGCTCAAGTAAGTGGGATGTTCCTTCAAATTTATTTCCTTTTTCCCTTCAGTATTACTTGAACCTGACATCTTTGTGATTAACTTGCCAGATTTCTCTAATCAATGTGGTCATGGAACTGCGGAAACTATGTTGTCATGCTTATATGTTAGAAGGAGTTGAGCCAGACATAGAAGATCCTAATGAATCTTTTAAGTAAATCTTTCATTTGTCCTTGCACTTTTGTGCGCTGATGTGGTTTTGAAGTTCAACATGCTTTAACTTCTATAATTTAAATATCTATATATATTAATTTGCAGACAGCTCTTGGAAACCTCTGGGAAGTTGCAATTGTTGGATAAGATGATGGTCAGACTTAAACAACAAGGGCATAGAGTTCTTATATATTCTCAATTTCAACACATGCTTGACTTGCTTGAAGATTACTGTACTCATAAGGTTTTGTTGTACCCTGGTCCCTGTTTTTATTTTCTCTTAGTATCTTTTGCATACACTAGTGATAGTGTTAGGATGTATTTAGCTGACAAAATTTGAAAGTCATTTTGCATTTTTGTTACAACGATGTTCCTTTCTTGTGCAGAAATGGCAGTATGAACGGATTGATGGAAAGGTTGGAGGTGCTGAAAGACAAATCCGGATAGATCGATTT
>QAOC01037617.1:692729-910897 GCA_003255005.1 Begonia fuchsioides | reverse complement strand
TTTAATTTGTGGATTGTTTTAGTTGAAATTTCTCCTACTCGTTTAAATTGAACTTTCAAAATATAATGAAACTAAGATAGATATCGAAAACAAAAAACATAAACCCTAAAAAAAATGTATTTTGAAGCAGACAAACATCACACGAATTGTGTCTCTAAATGTTTAATCTGTTTGGCTCATTGGGCTGAGCATGCATTCAAATGTACACATAGTCTATCCAACACTTTCATCGTGTTGGATAGTTTATCGAACTTTAACTGCATGAGAAGAAGAAAAAACATACAGTTCTGTCACCGAAGAAAACCTGGTTTCTCACATCATGGTACAACAACTCCGCCCACCTCAACGCTAGTTTCTTTGAATAAATACAAATAATTAAATCAAAACAAATCCTTTGTTTTTTGGAAATAACACAAGAAGCAGGGTGGAAGAGCACATGATGAAAATTTGGGGTAGAAGCTGTGGTAGGAAGAATGAGAATTCAGATCAAGTTTCATTCCAATCACAGCTGCATCCGTACTCACTTTTGAAACCCTGCATTTGCTGTTCTTTCTTCTTATTCTTCTTCATTTATCAGAACAATAGAGAGAAATATTGGAGTTGGAAGAAGGAAAAGCGAAGAAAAGATTGATAAGAAAGGAAAGGATGTGTTGGTGTAGAAAGCTAACAAGTTGCTCACACGAAAAATCATTGCCGGGAAGTGTTATAGTATTATTTTAGCTATTCTATTGTAGAATTTTGGATCGTCTTAGTTAAATCTATATCGAACCAGTTTGTATTAAGAGCCGCTGGATACAATCAAATTCGCTTACATATAGAAAAGCAAGAACAAAAAAATTGAAACAACACATTTCATTTCCGAGCATTCGAACGTACACACGAACCATCCAACAGTTTCATCTGTTTGGATTATTTTATTGGAATTTAAATGCTTTGCGTCTCGCATGAGCTTATTCAGAGCAGCAGAAAAAAGAAAGCAAACACTTCGATTGCCGGAAATAGCCTGATTTCTCACATTATGGAACAATAGTAGGTAGTTCACTCAACTCTTGGCCTTCTCTTCACCGCCGGCGGTGTCAGGGAGTTGAACAAGTTCTGGGCTTCTTCCTTTATCTGGTTTGCCGGAATGCCGTGGTAGATTTGGGCTGACTGGTTAAGCTGCTCCATCTTCTTCGAATGGTTCGGTGATCCATTGGATTCCACCACAGGGCTCAAAAGTGGAAACAATTCAGCTTCCGAGTTTTGCTGGTCGCAAGATGGCTGAGTCGGGCAAGCTAAGATGAACCCTACCCACTATCTTCACCTACAGAGGTCAAACTTATAGACTGAATTAGGGCTGCCATTAGCCTTCATGTAGTCGGTCTGACCAAGTATTGATCAAGTTGGAAACGAATTGGATGAATTCAGTGTATGTTATAGTTGTTTGATTTTGACCGAAGCTTTAATATCGTTTGCCAATTATTTGTTCAAGTCCATTCATGAATACAACACAGTACAATGAGATGGTGAATCTTAATCGATCGGAAAGCACGATTTGTCATGGGATCAATCAACATGCATGCACAATATTGATAGAAAGGCAAAGAAATTGATAATGTGTAGCGACGATCAATCCGAACACAGTCCTTGAAAAATGAGAAAAAAATCAACTGGTATAATTTTAATATTGACATTAACTTCCGTTGCTTTTTTACAAGTTTGGAAAATACTCTTCAGCTAATTTTGTTACGTGAGCTAAATTTGGAAATAGCCAGCTCTGGTACTTTCGAAATGACGACGCCAACGAGGAGAGGATGGGTAGAGCACATCTTTGATTGCTCAAACAGTCTCACGCTTTTCATGAATCGTGTAATTTATCGTAAACAACTCATTGAATTTATGATTTTTGGATAATTTTCTTGAGAAATAATTCAAGCGAGCACAGAGATATTCCAGCAGTTTTATCTGTCTGGTTCCTCGCATTATGGAACAATAGACGTTGGCTCCACCGCCTCCTCTTTCTTTGAGTAAGGGACGGTTGTTGATCTGGGTGGACTCATCCATCTACTTTGCTGAAGCTCAAGAACTCCCGGAGTTAGGCCTCCTCTTCACCGGGGGCGGTGTTCGTGGTAGATGAAAGCAAAAAAGAAAGCTAAAATAGAACTACAGAAACCAACAAAAGGAATTTTTTTGGAAGAGCAGTATCATCTGCCTTTTCATTCACGAATATAAAGTTAACAACACAATGACAGTTTCCTATTTTTCAGCCATTTCTAAAGACCACTTTGCATGCATAATCTCCACGTTCTGGAGTGGTTAACCGACAGAATAAAAAACTGACAAACACAAACTAAAAATAACAATTGTGACAGTACTCAACAATAAACATAAACTAAACAATAAGATTAAACTCTATCAATCTCTCCCTTAATCTTGTTGTGCTAGATTTATGATTCCAATTTGCTTGCACAATTCTTCGAACCTTGCACGATTGAGAGGCTTTGTGAGAATGTCCGCCCATTGTTTATCGGTATTCACATACACGACATCAATGCTCCCATGTTGAACACATTCACGAATAAAATGGTACTTAATATCAATGTGCTTACTTCGATCATGATGTACCGGGTTTTTCGTGAGTGCAATTGTAGACTTGTTATCAACATTTAGCACGGCTTTCTCGATCTCTTCTCCTCCCAATCTGCTTATCAATCTTTTTATCCAAAGTCCTTGACATGTACCGGTTGTTGCGGCAACATACTCAGCTTCGCACGAGGATAATGCAACATTTTTCTGTTTCTGTGAAGTCCAAGTGATTGGGCTTGATCCTAGAAAGAAAATTACTCCGCTTGTGCTCTTTCTATCGTCGATATCACCAGCTAGGTCACTATCACAGTAACCTATTAGCATATCACAGTTTCCTTCTTGTTTTGTATATTTGCAGCCATAGTTCGTCGTTCCTCTCACAAACTTAAGGATTTGTTTAACTGCGGCCATGTGAGTAGTAGTTGGAGCTTCCATGTAATGGCTCACAACTCCGACTGCATATGCAAGATCTGGTCGTGTATTAACGAGATACCTCAAGCTTCCAACAATGCTCCGATAATTAGTAACATCAACCGGTGGGCTGCTATCCATCTTGCTTAACTTCATCCTCGTGTCCATGGGAATGTTACATGGTTTACAATAAGACATCCCAAGCTTCTCGAGAATTTTTTCTGCATATGCACGCTGATTAATCTTGATCCCGTGACTATCTTGAAACACCTCAATGCCTAAGTAATAACTTAACGGTCCGAGATCACTCATATCAAAAATCTGCTTCATTTGATCTTTGAATTTGAGTACATTTTCATGACTTGATCCCAAAATAATCAAATCATCTACGTAAACACCAACCAATTGAATTTCAGCTCCAACATTTTTTATATAAACAGCATGCTCGAGAGGACATTTTTCATAACCCAAATCCATGAGACATTTATCTAACTTGGAATTCCATGCACGTGGGGCTTGTCTAAGACCGTACAGTGCCTTTCTCAACCTTAATACCTTGTCACTGTACTCATTATCAACAAAACCAATTGGCTGAGACACATAAACTTCATCATCCAAATCATCATTCAGAAAAGCAGATTTAACATCCATATGATGCACTAACCAACTATTTTTAGCAGCTAAAGCAAGAAGAATTCGTACCGTTTCAATGCGTGCTACAGGTGCAAACACTTCCTCAAAGTCAATCCCCTGTCTCTGAATGTAACCTTTTGCAACGATCCTTGCTTTGTGCTTTACCACTTCACCAAGTGGGTTTTTCTTCAATTTGAAAACCCATTTTAATCCAATCGGTTTATGTCCTCTCGGCAGATCCACAAGCTCCCAAGTTTGGTTTTTTTGGATTGAAACAATCTCCTCTACCATTGCTTGCTTCCACTGCTCATTCACTGAAGCTTCATCATAGTTGCCCGGTTCTTCAGCAGACAAAAACAGCAACCCAACCTCCGATGATTCAAGCTCTCTTGTCTCATCGTAAATTTCCTGCAAAGTGCGAAGACCTCTTGGTCCGATCATCGTCTGATCGTCGCTGGGACTGCTGCTGATCGATTTGCTAAGAGCATCCCGAGCTGCTGTAAGATTGTTAACGGAAGCCTCACCGATCGAAGTCCGGCCGATCGTCTGTTTCCCACGCTCGTAGCTCTCCGACGACAACGACGCGCGTGTGCCATGAGGTTGATTATGTGTACTGTCTCGATCTGAGTTTTGATCTTTCAAACTCTCATATTCTTTGCTTGACTGATCGGTTGAGCGTGAGTAAACTCCTTTCTCCCTCTGTTGGTCTCCAAAGCAAACCGTGAACATATGGCTGTAATTATTTCTATCTCCTTCAGATATCACATCCATTCTCTCTCCCATCACATCCCAATTCCAGCATTTATCTTATTGAAATAAAACATCCCTACTCACCTTTATTTTATTTGTTTTTGGGTCCAACAATCTATAGGCCTTGGAGCCCGATTCATAACCAAGCATCACCATTTTTTCACCTCTCTCCTCCAACTTCTTCATATTAGGCTTTACAATTTTTGCATAAACAGTGCAGCCAAAAACACGTAAGTGCTGCACCTGGGGCTTCCTTCCAGACAAAGCTTGGTAGGGCGTTAAGCCTATGATGCTTTTCGTAGGAGATCGGTTCAATATATAAACAGCCGTACGTGCAGCTTCTCCCCAAAATCTTTCTGGAACATTCTTGCTTCTGAGCAAGCTTCTGATCATTTCAACAATAGTTCTGTTTCGCCTCTCTACAACACCGTTTTGTTGTGGTGAGTCTGGGGCTGTGAGTTGTCGTTTGATTGCATGAGAATCACAGTACTGATTGAACCGATTCGACGTGAATTCTCCTCCTCGATCTGTTCGGAGCATCATCATTTTCATCCCCGCTTCTAGCTCAGCCTGCTGCTTCAGCTTCTGGAATGCTCTAAATGTCTCATCTTTCGTCTGTAGCATCTGTATCCACATATAGCGACTGTGATCATCTACCTACAACAAGAAGAAACTGTTACCTCCTGCAGTCGATGGTGATATTGGTCCACAAAGATCCGCATGAACAAGTTGAAGTGGTCTCTCAGCACGATATTCAACAACTTTCGGGAATGGTGTTCTGTGCTGCTTATTCATTATGCAGCAATCACAAATTTGGTTCACGTGCTCCAATTTTGGAATTCCTGTTGCCATGCCTTCATTTGCCAATTTGGTCAATGCATGAAGATTCAGATGACCAAATCTAGCATGCCATAACCATGTATCCTCTGCCAGCCGAGACATAAGACAAACAGGTCGTGCATAATCCATCTTCATCATATATAAGCGGTTTTGTGAGCGTTGTATTGTTGCGATCAACCTTCTCTGTGAGTCATAAATGCTCAGGACACCATCCTTGATCACCGTCTGTCCTCCATGCTCATCCAACTGCCCAACGCTGATGATGTTGCTTTTAAGCTTAGGTAAATAATATACATCGGTCATGGGTAAATGTTCGCCATTTATGCACTGAAATAGAACTGTACCTCGTCCGCATATGTTGATCACAGATCCATCTCCGAATTTCACACTTCCTTTAATTGTATCATCAATTTCAACAAATGCCGAGCGATCTCCTGTCATGTGGTTGCTGGCTCCTGTGTCATAATACCATATGGAGCTACGCTGTTCAGTCTTGTTATGAGTTGCCTTTGTACTCAATAGTACTTGATCTTTGCTCACTGCTTTTGGGTTAATCTGATTATCAGTCTCCATCATGAGTAGTGCTGGTTCATTCTCTGCTTGATCAATGAGATGAACTTTCTCATCCTTTTGAGTTGCTTTGCAGTCGGAAGCAAAGTGTCCATGCATATTACATGCATAGCACCTTACTTTCTTGATATCAAATTTTTGTTGTCGTGGCTTGTCTTCATCAAAGCCTCGTCCGTTACCTCGTCCACGTCCGCGTCCACGACCATTACCTCGACTTCGTCCACGTCCGCGTCCGCGAGGTGCTCCACGGTTTCTGTTTGCATCTCCAGAATTAACTGATTCATCTCGAGCTTTCCACTCCGCTCGAGTAAGAAGAATTTGCTCTCCTTCTTTTTTATCTCGATTTTTCAATCTGTCCTCGTGAGCTTTTAAAGATCTGATCACCTCCTCCATTGTCTTCGAATCCAAGTTTCCAAATTCCTCAATAGTCGAGGCAATTTGGATGAATTTTGGTGAAACTGAACGCAGCATTTTTTTTACTACGTACGTTTCATCTACGCGCTCTCCGAGTTCTCGCAATTTGTTGACGATAGTTGCCACACGCCCAGAAAAATCGTCTACTGAATCTTTATCTTCCATTCGAAGACCTTCCAATTCCCATCGAAGAGTTTGAGCTCGGACTTCCTTTACACGAGCTGCACCGAGATGCATGGTTTTTAACGCAATCCATGCTTCTTTTGCTGATTTCTTCGATCCAAGTTGCAACAATGTTTCTTCACTGATTCCTTGGTAAATGGCCGCCAATGCCATTTTATCTTTTCGTTGATTTAAAAATTCTTCCGATTCCACAGCTTCCCATACACCTTGTGCCTCCATATACACTTCCATCTTGATCGCCCATGCCGAGTAATTACTCTTTGTGAGTAATGGGTATTGCAGTGAAACACTCCCTTCACGCAACGGAGCCATCGATGTCGCTGTACCTTCTGTTACGTCACCACCGCCACCTCTTGCAGTGCTTGATGAAGAATCGTCTCGAGGCATAATCTTTGGCATATATCAAACGTGGCTCTGATACCAAATGAAAGCAAAAAAGAAAGCTAAAATAGAACTACAGAAACCAACAAAAGGAATTTTTTTGGAAGAGCAGTATCATCTGCCTTTTCATTCACGAATATAAAGTTAACAACACAATGACAGTTTCCTATTTTTCAGCCATTTCTAAAGACCACTTTGCATGCATAATCTCCACGTTCTGGAGTGGTTAACCGACAGAATAAAAAACTGACAAACACAAACTAAAAATAACAATTGTGACAGTACTCAACAATAAACATAAACTAAACAATAAGATTAAACTCTATCAGTAGATTCCGGCTATCTAAAGTGGGTTTTTTTTTCTTGTGAAGGTGAAATCTGGGAAGGGTTCTCGGATTTTCTTCAATATCAAATCCATTACATAGATCTCAAGAGGCAAAGGCAGAAGCTTGCGGGTCAGAGAATGGTTGCATCTTAAGTGCTCAAACAGACCAAATTAGGGCTTCAAGCTGCCTTCGATGAATCACTCTGACGTTGACCAAAATATTGGATTAGTTCTTTTTTGACTCTCACCAAAATTATATGTTCAAGGCAAGATACCCAAGATCGTTAAAACTTGTTCAACTATGCCTTTACAATTGCTTTAAGAGTAAGTTGGGCCTGAATTTCAAGTAAATAATTTAAAAAATAATTAAATTAAAAAAATTATTTAAAGTTATAGGAAGTCTGAACCATTCAAAACCTATAAATTTTCACATTTTTTTCCTTCTTAGTCAGTTAATTTGATACGAAATAATACTAAGTATGCAACTCACACCGTTGAAATCTTTTAGATTAACGGGACACATTACTATTCAAATTTATTGAACGAGAGCTTCAAAAAATTAATTAGTTAATGAAAATTAAAAAGAAAATGAACAGTTCATCAAACAGTTTGCATTATTTTATTGATTTTCAAATGCCCAGCACGTAGCATGAGCTTATTCAGAACAACTGAAGAAGAAGCAAACAGCCAAGCCTGGTGGACGGAAAAAGCCAGGTTTTTCACATTATGGAACAATAGTAGGAGCCACCTGGACCGACAGGATCTTTGAGTAAGGGACGAGTGTTGATCTGGGCGGAACCATCTGCCATCTTCAAGCTCAAGAGCTCCCGGAGTTGGGCCTTCTCTTCACCTCCGACGGTGTTCAGAGAGTTGAACAAGTCCTCGGCCTCTTCCTTCATCTGCTTTGGCTGAACGCCTTTGTAGATTCCGGCTGACTGATAAAGCTGCTCCATCTTCTTCAAATGGTTGGGTGAAGATTGAATTCTATCTGAGACCCATTATATAGGGCTCAAAAGAGGAAAGAATTCAACTTCCAAGCTGCCGGTGAGAAAAGGGATTAGAGTAGGGAAAGATAAGATCCAACGAAACAGAGTCTGGACCAAGCTGAAGTGGTTATTCTCTGTCGAAAGTGTGTTTTTTATTTTTCTGGAGGACGAAATCTAAACCTATTCATCTATCTTTATCTACAGTGTTCAACGTCTTCCCAAACATAGCAAACTAGGGCTATAAGCCGCCTTGGTTTAATCACTCTGACCAAGCCTCGATCTAGTTAGAAATAGATGGGATGAATCTTTCTTTTGGCTTTGATCAAATGTCACGTTCTAGTATAGATTGGCCAAAATCAGGCCAATGTTTTAATTGCTCAACTATAATTATTGCGATAACATTTAACCTATGGTTTGAATAATGAATCAACTACACTCGTGAACGATCGGGGTCACTAATCCCTAACGTTTAACATATAGTTTGAAATTATTTTCCGTAACATTTATCATGGTCGTGATTTTCCAAAATCCATGTTCTTCAAGCAAAATTGCCATGAAAGCCAAAAGCAAAATTGAATCCATAGCGTGAACAGCTTAACATATTTACGGCACACAAAAAAACATTCAAACAATAACATTGTGAGGTTTGAGGGTAGATCGAGCCAGCCGAACCGAGCTAAGCCAATCACGAAAAAGTCTGACTCTCTTTGACGTGCATGCACAGTCCATTTGCGTCCGAGGTTCTCATGATCCGGAGTTTCTTAACCGACCCCACAAACATCCTGATCAGTGCAATTCATAAATCAATTTCGATAAACAAATTGTCAATTATTTTGAGAAGGTTGTCGAGGTGATTCGTTCATTACCGCCATGGAATGTCTCCGGCCAGCATCCAATCTCCGTCTTTGTCTTCGTAAGTGAGAACATATTCGGCCGATCCATCCAAAAGTTTCGAGATTTTATTTGCTTCTTCTTGGTCTCCACCTCCCCCTACTTTACATACCAGAAAAGGACGCACCATTAGTGCACATTATGACCTGAACTCGACTCAAATACTGTCCATATTGAATCCAAAACCCATAACAATGATCTGAAGAATAATTGCCTAGCTCAAGCCAATATGCAAATGAATTCGCTCTTCGAGAACATCGTCTACTCGTCGTCGCATAAAGAATATTGGAAATCCAGAGTAATTCTAGCTAATAATTCATGATATTATACATTAGATGTAAACCCTAAAGCAATTCCATCATGTTCTTGAAAAAAATCCATATTTTAGAGATTTGAGAATGGAATTTTACCACTGGGAGCAACAGAAGAAGCAGGGCTGAAGAACATATGATGAACAGCTTGGGCTAAACTCTGATAGGAAGAATGAGAATGCAGATCGAGTTTCCTACCGATCACAACTCCGTCCATACTCACTTTCACGAACCCTGGCTTTGCTGTTCCTTCTGCGTTCGTCTTCTTCTTCTTCGAATCCTCCTCGGATTTCCCGTTCGAAGCTTTTGTTTGGTTCAGCAAGCTGTTCATCCTGTGTGTTCTTATGGGTGGCCATCCGACCACCTGACTGTTTTCACGACAAGTTAAATGAGAATTTTAGTTGGGGATTAAGAACCCTGGATCAAATCTCATGATAATCAGTCGACGAGATTTTCTATTTTCGGAAGCAGAATCTATAACCATTTTGTTTTTAAAAATTACTACAAAAACAGGGGGATTGATTAAACGCACCTGGAGCCAGTGGGAGATCCACCCTCTTGAGAAACCGCTTCCGCAGCTCTTTTAGTCCCAGAAACAGCTACAGCCGGAGAAGGAGATGGAGAAACCCTGATCGGCGCCGGAGACGAAGAAGAAGATGAGGAAGAAGAAAATCCGCGATTGAAAACAGCTAAAGGAAAGTCTTTTGCTGTCAATATCCGACCGCGTTCGGCCCCTCCGCCGGGTTTAACCCTCCCACAGCCACCGCCGATGCTCAGGCCAAGGCCCAGCTCGAGCTCAGCTTCGCCGGAGAAAGCGGACGCCTCCGACGCACCCTGATCCAGCCTCTCCGCCGTCTCCTCTTCACAGACGACCGATTTATTCGTCGATACCCCAGAAGATGCACCGCCACCATCCCCACCGCCGGGAAGAAAACACAGAACAGCTTCCATTTTCAGAACAGCAGAGAGAAAGACTGGAAATTTAACGTTGGGAGAAAGGATCTGACGAAGAAGTTGAGGAGCAGAGACAAGAAAGAACTCAATGGAAGACTTGACTGATGAAAAGTAGCCAGAGGGAGAGATGGTGGAGACGATGATGATAATGGGACCCACATGTCTGCTTCTGCCCCTTCCAACAACCCCCATGTGTTTCTTTCACCATTACATTCAATAAAAACATGATTTTTAAGCTTTTATACATGAAATTACAACCATTCATGCATTCAATATTATTGGAAAATACGAACTGAGTGGTGTCTCGTGTCCGGGAATCAGAGGACAAGCACTCTTCGCTTTAAAAAAGAGCCTCCTGCAAAAAACAGATTAAACTTCGTAACTAAACTAGGATTAAAAATTAATTTCTTTTTCATTGAAAAACGTAGGCAGCTGTTGTTGGGACGACAACCCGACCAGATTGACCAACCCACGTGGCTTTTGTTTCTGGAGAATCCCCGTCTGCCGACATTGAGCGCGTCTGACCCGAAGATCTCTTCCCTCCGCCGGTTACATGGTCTGACTATTCTTTCTCTAGTTTCTTACTTCTGCCACGCGCTGTCTTCCTTCCCTATAATACAAGATGAGTAATTTCATGTGGTCTCTTAGTTACATCGATGGTTTATCTCCTATCAAGTTTTTTTAATTTATCCTTTTAACAATTGTTATTATAGTACGATATTTATAATTTTAATCATATTAATAATTGTTTTTATAGTTATTTTTAATACATAAAAATCAAAATATAAAGAAAGTAATTTTACACAGACAAATCTTATCTTGCTTCGAAAAATAAAAAAATGATTATTCTATTTCGCAATTAGGTTCTTTTTTATTCTAACTATTTGTAGTTTAAAAAATTGATATTTCCAATACTTGAAAAATATAATTACACTTCTTTCTTAAGTAAAAATAAAAGAATAAAATGCCAAGTCAAGACCCTTAGACATGTTACGAATAGCTTAAATTCTCCGCCGAGGGGCTCCGTTGGACTCGTCCGCCGCCGGGTTTCTTCGGCGCCTTTCCTCCGCATACGATGGAGCATTGACAGCCGCAAATGTTGCTGAAGCAGGAAAAGGGTCCGCTTCGACGGGTCTCGCTTGATCGGAGGCTCGAATACTCGCCGCGGTCTTGAACCGGTGGGAGCTCTGTTCTCCACCTTTCTAGCTTCGATTGTAATCCCTCTACGCTACCGTCGAGGCTCCACCCTGCGGCGACAGAACTTTCCCCGCCGTCCTCAGCTTTCGGAGCCTGCGCCATTGCCGCTGCAACCTCGGAGGGCGACGGACCGAGCTCTGATTCTGTCAAGAATGGCTTGGACAGAAAAGATTTTCGTGGAGTTCCGTAGTTTAAATCATGAAACTTGGGAAAGTTTTTTCCGTGAAGTGGAGTTACTGATCTTCGTGGAGTCCCGTATTTCTCATGCAGCGGCGTCGCTTTCGGCGTGGCTCTCACCGGAGTATTTTGTGGGGCAGCGTATTCCGCTGGGATGATCTTTGCAGTTGGAAATGGTTTTTCGTTTACTACTTTTCTCCTGGGCGAATTGATGAATTCCGGTTTCATTTTCACCGTCTTCTGTTTCGGCGGTGGCTCCGGTACCGGAGTTAATTCTGAGTCGTTGATCGAGCTTGAATCTCCATTCTTTCCGTTCTTGTGAGTTTCAGTTTCTTGGACCCCGATTACAGATGTCGACTTCACGATCTCCGATCCGCTAACAGCCGATCTCGCCTTCCCTTTCTTCTCCTTCCCCTTCCCGGCAGCTCTAGAGCCGCCGATCAACGCGCTCCCCCTTGATCTGCTTTTCTTCTTTTTCTTCAAATCGTCTGAGCCATCTATCATGGAGCTGGCTTTTGATTTAGGGCCTGATTTCCCGTCCAAACCCATTAACTCAGTTCCTCTAAGCTCGGACTCGGCTAACATAGAGCTGGTATCGCTTTTTGTTCGCCGGAGCTCCGGCTTTGTTGGATGGTTCTGAGGATTATCGTGATGATGGCTATGATTGTGATGAGGGGAATCCTCGCCCATCAGCTGTCGATACCCGACGGCGGAGGTGCTGAGCTGAGAATACAAAGGCATACTCCGCATTGAGCTATGAAGCAGGGCAACTCCGATATTCAAAATTCCCTGTGGACGGCCGGATTGACGGCGAACTTGGAGCGCCACGAACCTCATGCCCACCTGAGGCTGGTGGTTGTAGGGGTGGAGACGCGGCGGAGTGGGGATGAGATTGCCGACCAGAATCCGGACGGTGCCGACGTGAATGTCTCTGAACCAATGGAGATTGTAAAACTCGATCATGACAGCGGACGTGTCGTCGTGTAGAAACTCATCGTCGACGCGGAAGACGAACTTGTCGTTCCAGGTGGGATTGTTGTGGCCGTGGGTGTCGACTCGGGTGGAGAGCTTCCGATCCGGGTGGACCCACGCGACGGCGTAGGTCCTCATAGAGCGAGAGACAGGCGCTAAATCCTGAGCAGAAATCAAATTCAATTCCAGGAGCTGGAACGGAGCTAAGATCGACATTGTGGAAGACGATAATGAACTCGCCGGCGGAAGAACAAAGAGTCATCAAATGGATCAAAACCCAGTATTTGTCTCACGATTTGTATCAATCCCAGAACGAATCGATACAAATCGCAAGCGGAATCTGATACCGGAAGAAGAATTGGAGATATCAGACCGGAAAATGCTCTGGTTCGGAAGAACAGGCGGAGAAATGAAGCGAAATTAACTGTGAAAATCGTCAGAACAGAAGGAAAGAAGGCGAAAACTGAGAGCAATGAAGAAAAGTGACAGAAAAAAGGAGCTTGCATAGGTAAGAATTAAACAGGAGAACGGACGAAAAATGCGGGGAGGAAGACGACGACAACTTATACCACCCTAGTTTTCTAATTTTTAAAGTCAAATATCAATTTACAGAGCATAATTTACGTTTAAACTCATATTTATCTCTTTTTTCAACACAATTTATTTTAAAAAACTGCTTTCAAAAACTCACCGTCACAAAAGAATCCATTTTGAATGAAACCCATGATTGGATCAATGAGGTGAAAAACTCATTTGAAAAATCAGATCCTTTCTTCTCCATTTGGCAGTCCAGCAGAGAGCCATTGATGAAAAGCTTCGAGCAACCACCTCCTTCTCCGACCGACGGCCGCAGCAGAATCAGCCTTGAGCACGTTTTCCTTCGGCCATACTCACCCGGATAGCCCGTCCTTCCAGCTCCTGATCGCGAAAGCATTGAAAAGAACATTAAACAAACATCGAAATGATTGAATCTTCTCCGAGGTTTCGTGGAGAAAAACTCACAACTCCGTTGAGAAATTCAAGAGCGCTTTCCATCTCGGCCTTGGTCGCGTAGCATACGAATCCATAACCACGAGATCTTCCAGTGTCGCCGTCGTAGAGAACTCTCGCTCCGACCACATTGCCGTATTCTTGAAAAGCTTCCGTCAGGCTCTCCGACGTGACGGACCACGATAAGTTTCCGATGAAAAGCTTGAACTCTGTTTCTGGATATAAAGGCTCTTTCGGTTTCGGCTTATCCGAAAAATTCACCCTCAAAGTTCTTCCCATAAAAACCTGAAATCGGAGAAAGACAGAAATCATACATTTTATAGCGAAGAAATTCAGCGAATGCGATTCGAGAAGTCTGATTTTCTTACTTTGCCGTCGAGATTTTGGATAACGTTCTGACAATCTTCGATGCTACTCATCGTCACAAATGCAAATCCTCTGCTTCTCCCGGTGTTCCTATCATAAAGAACCTACAACAATCGACATGAATCCGTACTTTGATATATTTCTAAATACCGAAGAACAATTCGATTAAAAAATGCAGATCAAACCTCGTTCAATCAAATCAAGGCGACCAAACGGCCAAAAACCCGACGAGAATTCGAGCAGCTTAGCTTCTGTTCTAAGTTTAACAGATAGTTCCGATTGATCGCTAATTGTTGTTTGTTCTACGTACCTCGATCATCTCTGGGCTGCCATAATCCTGAATAACAGCAGCAAGCTGCGAGCTATCAACGCTGTAAGGCAAGTTCCCGAAGTAAAGTTTCGTGGCGGCAGAACCCGCTTTTTCTTCTCCGGCCACCGCTTCATCGGTTTCCTCCGCCGTTTCTTCCAGAAACACTCGGTCAGTCTCCGCTGAAATCACAGACTCGTCTTGCGCGACGGCGGCAGAGACGCTCAAAATTCGCCATTTCTGCGAAACCGCGAACGGGTGCAAAGAAATCGGACGGAAGAGGTGAGGGGTCGAGAGTCTGAGACGGCGAGGAGAGTGGAGGGAGGAGAAGGAAGAAGCGATGGCCGCAGCCGCTGAGGCAGCCATGGGACGAAGTCGGAGAAGCTGGGGAGTTGTGGGTTATTCTGTTTTCTTGGGTAAGGAAAGGGGGTTCTTGCAGCCATGGGAGATGATGTGGGTGGAGGGTGGCCACTCAGTCTCTGAGCAGTGGCCATGCTGGGATAAGGTAAAGCTTCTCCAGATTGGCTGCAGACAAATTACTCACTAATTAAAATGTTCCGGTTTTGTTCGGTACGATTCGATGTTGGACCAAATCGGATTCAGTGTTTGATTTAGAAAATCAATAACGAACCAAACTGGTTCGGGTTATTTGATTTGGTGTAAGGTTGCTTCTCGATTTTTATTGATTCAATTTAAATTTTTGCTATGGGTTTTGGGCTTGGATTCGGGTTTTGTTAGTTCGGTGCTCAAAAGTTTTTTTGTTTTTGATTTGGCTAGGAATCAATCGTTTTGGTTTTTATTTTTTTAGTCATTTTAATTGATTCAAATTTATTCATTTTGACTCAATTTCATGTTTGAGTTTGATTGCATGTTCAAATAATATATATAAAAAGAAATTGCATGTTCATTGTTAGTTAAAATAATAAAGAGTTTATATCATGCAAATATTTTTTAAATGTTAATTGTTAATCGTAATCATTTTTCTTTCAGGATTTTCCCAAAAATATTTTACAACTTTAAATAAAAATAGTATGCGAGTTTATCTTGAAAATTTTTAATTTTTTTGAAGATCGCGAAGATAATCAAACACGTCAAGGCAAACCATCTCAGACAATATCTCAACCTACAACAACCCGACATCATGCACGTGGGGCTTGATTACCATTGATAGTTCAAACTAAAAAAATTCATTAGGCAACATAAGAGGGGTTTATGCTTGTCGAGTTGTCATATTGCCAAAAACCAGTTATATTCTGTGTTCGATCGCATCGGGCATAAGTAGTAGATGAAACAGGATCAGTTGTTGCTCGTCAAAGTGAAGCGGACCGTGAAATCCTCAAGTGGTCGTTCTTGAGAGTTTAGCCTATTTTCGAGAAATTCATGGTTTTTCATGTTTTTTTACCCTATATTTAAAGGGAATATTCCAAATTTTAAAATTTATCGATTGAAATCTCAAACTTAACCANCAATAACACTATAATTAAAATGATAAATTAATATTTATTCAATTAAAATGAGAAGGACATGAAGAATTAATTAAAAACTTATATCCGGATTTAACCAGAGAATCCATGGGAGAAGAAGACCAGTCAGCGACCACCTAACATTCTATAGCGCTTCCTCCTCCGCTGATGGCTGTCATATGTTCTCTTCTGCCACCCGTCTCTTTTCCACACCGGCTCTTCTTTCTCTGCCTTTCTCTTTCTTCTACATTTTCTCGCTCGCTGTCAATTTGACGTATAAAACCAAGATTAAATGGCAGAGCAACCGAAGCCTGAGTTATAACGTTTATTCGCCTTGTCTTTCCTCCCCATTCCCAATGTATACCTTCAAAGAGAGGTTCTCGGAGAGGCTTTCTCGTCTTTTACATGAGTCTCCCGAATCCTCGTCTCCTTCCTCTACCCCGCGTGATCGTCAGGTAATTTTTATCTTTTCTTCTTCGAATCATTTATTTTGTCGTGCGTGATGTTTGTGCTTGTTGATATGTTTATTGGAGAATTTTGAGATCTGGGTTTTCATGAAATGCCGATCTTTTGATCTGGGTCGAGGTTGGATTTATGATCTGAGTCATTGTGCTTGTGTGGGTGGTAAGAATAATGCGTTCGCCATTAATGGTGCTTTACCTAATATTTGCATTGGCTTTATTTAGTCTACCAAGATGAACTGGTTATTTCTTCCATTTGACGTCGCTATTATTCAGATTGTTGTTCCTTCATCAATCTCACTTTATGTCTGATTTGTTTTCCTTTTTTCTTTTTTATTAATGTAGGCCAGGGCTGACTCTTTAGAAGGGAAATCTCTGTCGTCTTATTTTCCCCACATCAGTCCTGTTGTCTTTAGCGGACCCAAATCCACCAAGCAGCAGCAAAATTTGCAGCCAATTCAATCCACACCATCCAGATACTGTGATTTAAAATCTGGTTTATTGGGGCAACACTTTGATAACTTTGTAGATTGTGATCCCTGCAAACCAAAGGAAACAATAATTACTCATGATGATGATCAAGGCTCTGGAAGGAGTGTTAGAGGTTCTGAAGAATTTGGAGAAGCAATAAAACAGCAGAGCCCTCAAAAGTCTCTAACAGACCTTACAGATGACTCGGTTTTCATTTCTAGGGATCTTTATGGATTCTTTTTGTCATGTCTTCCTAACATTGTGAAAGGGTGTAAGTGGGTTCTGCTTTACAGGCAAGTTTAGCTGAATCTCAAAGCTTCATGGCCTCTAATTGTATGGATAACGTTTTGTCCTTTTTCTAGTTTTAGATCTTGAACTGAATGTTCCCTGTTTCAAATGAAGGGCAGCACGTTGAAACACGGAATATCTCTCCGTACTCTTATTCGAAAAAGTAGTGACCTTTCTGGCCCTTGTTTACTGGTATGTTATTTCCCCTGATTTGTGAGACTCTCATTTTCATAATGTATGAATAGTCTTAGTTGTTGGCGCTTGTTGACTTGGATTCTTTTGGATCAAGCGGATGAGTTTGTATCACAGATATCATCTAAGCTCGTGCATTTATCTGTAAATGGTAATGTTAAGTTTACAAATGTGGAAATTGTTGAAATCCTTCTAGATTGTTGGAGATAAGCAAGGCGCCATCTTTGGTGGCCTTCTAGAATGTCCTTTGAAGCCTACTGCCAAGAGAAAATATCAAGTGAGATTTCCTTCATTGCCAATTCCCGATATTTTGCCGAATTTGATAAATGCTCTGTCCTGTACCATCTGTCTATTAAACAAGAACAATGGTTGCATTGATAGGGAACAAACCAAACTTTTGTTTTTTCTACCATACATGGTGAACCAAGACTCTTTAGACCAACAGGTAACCATCATGAAGTTGATCTCATGGAGTTTTCTGGTTCATAATTTCTGAATTTTTGGCCAGAAGATGTATATTATTCAAAAAGTAATGGATAAAATAATATTATGTCTATCTTGTATGCGTAGGGGCCAACCGTTATTTTTATCTTTGCTTGAACGATACACTAGCACTTGGCGGAGGAGGCCATTTTGCTCTAAGTTTGGATGGAGATCTGTAAGTTATATTCGACACATAGTTTTAATAATCTGAATTTTTCTTTTATTAATGCGCTTAACTCTAGGTTAAATGGGACTAGCGGGCCTTGTGTAACATTCGGCAATGCATGCTTGGCTCATAATCCCGAGTTTGAGCTGAAAAATGTTGAGGTAAAGTTCATTGTTGTAACCTTTTTGAGAAAGCATGGATTAAGCATTGATGACTCCAAAAGTATGACTAGGTTTCAAATTGTGCTTGAAGATTTGAATTTGTTTTAGATTTCTGATTTAGTTTAGGATGGAATATGACTATCTGTTGATTTACATTAGACTTCCTACTAATCAGAGGCAAATGTAAACGATATTTTCTTACCTTTTAAATATAAAAACAAGGATCTTTAGTGATATGTCCATCTAATTTTTCAAATTCTCTCTTGTTTGTTTGTCCTATCCTCTTTTACACGTTCTGCATTCCGAAAGGTTTTTGGATAGTTGAGTGTTTTTCAATCACGTGGGTTGAATGTGAGATGCTTCGCTTTTTTATTCGGGTTTTTAAAGCTGGTTTTTATAAGAAAAAAATAAAAAGAAACTATGCTCTGAGTCAAGTTTTTAGATCGTAAAGTATAGCCATGGCTTTAAAATCTCATTTTCTTATGCTCCGGGCTGTACAAATTGTGCACTTTAATGCCGAAAGAAGCACTCATGTTTGGTTTTATTCGATGATTAAGCTGTTTCTCCAACACCTCTGTCATTTTTTAACTCATGCAGCTATGGGGATTTAGACATTCATCCCAGTTTCGTCCATGAAAAGAAGGTTCTTCTCTATTTTTCACTCTTTTCTTTTCTTCTTCATCATTTAAAAAAATATAGTTTCTCAAATGTAAGATTGTATCATTCCAACGTGATATGTACTTATGTATTGCCAATTTTGACCTGATATGCGTGTGAATTCGAGATGGATGAAATATTAGAATTTAAACTGAAAGACAGTCTTGTAACGTCAAATGATTCTTAAATATCATTGAAGTAGACAACCTTTGATGAAGTTTTAACGTTGTTGGATCGACACCTGGATGTGGGAATAGGCATAAATGCTGGTTCTGATCATTGCCTAGAATCTGTTTGAGCTTTTATGCCTGACAGACCGATTAAGCCTCTGATTCCAGTCTTATGCTTTGCTTTCTTTCGACTTTTTGAGTTGCAGAATTCTACCCAGAAGAGCAAAATGGATGATGATGGGTTCTGAAAGTTTGACCAAAAAGAATACAAGTGCTTTTGGAAACTGTTTTAGGCTTTCGAAAAAGGAGAGACAGAAGCTTTTCAAGTGTTTCTGAAAACTGTTTTTGAAAACTCTCTGCTCAGAACAGGAATCGTCTTCTTCTTTTCTATCTCCGTGTCTCCACTTTGTTCTGCTTTTGTTCTCCCACGCTGTCTGTCTATGGCTGAAATGGCTACAATGTAAGATCTCCCAAGATTTCTAGACCATCATCGGGTAACATGTGTGCTTTTAAAACTAACCATCGGCGCTAGAACATATACTTATCAAGTAGATTGAATGAAATAAATTATTCGATTAGTTCATTTTAAACTTTACGCCTAAATTGTTAAATTGTCCAAACCATAGAGTTTAATTCTATTTTTACAACTCTTAGAAATTTGAACTATTGTTTAAATTTATTTTTATTTAATACATAGAATAAAGAAAAATAGTTTAGATGTGCACGGCAACAAAAAAGAATACTCTACTAAGCTCATAACCGATATCGAGTCGTATTTTAATATTTGGAACTTTTGGCTTTGGCTATGGACAGAACTATTCTTTGTAACCTTCATTAGGATTGATGATGCTGATGGTACTATAGTATTAGATGCTATGCTTCTTGTACAATTTTTATGTTAAAGTCCGTTTATCGAGTTGGGAATGGTGCTTGTTTACATTGATTCTAAATGTATTCAAATGGAATACTTTTTAGTATCAGCAATAAAATTATTCACCATGTCAACAAGTAGACTGAATGTAATAATACTTTGCGTACTTTCGTTTGTATATTCTTCCGGAGAATGTACTGATCGAGTGATCGTGTTTATTGCACGACATTTATCGAACGACTTTCATTTTTGTTCGATTGTTCGATCTAGTACTTGTATACTAAAATAGTGAAGGGGAGAAATTAGTTTAAAAAATATGAATAAATAGAAAAATACAATAAAGGTTGGTGAGATAATAAGAAATGGGTGGTGAATCGGTCAACTCGGTTTCACTCTGACCGTAACACGTTCCGGCGAAACCCCGACAAAGGGGGGTGCCAGTTCAGCACTGACACGTCACCGAAACTCCACGTGGCGAAAACCCAGATGAGTTGTCTAAAATTGCCAGGCGAGCAAACGGCCTATATGGATGGTCCAGCTTAACTTCCGGGTTGACCCGTCATATTGAGCCAAATTCCGAGGTTATTTATGGACAGAGAATGGTATATATGATCAACTTCTGCCAACTCAAACTGTAACCTCCATTGTCGTCGTTAACTTCGAGCTTGGTTAATCTCTCTGGCACTCTGTTTTTTCTGTTTTTTTTTTGCTCTCGTGGAGCTTCTTAACAGGCCTTTAATGGCTTCACTGCTCTATTCGACGGAGGTGTTGAACAACAGCAAAATTTGCAGTTTCCTCCATTGATTTTCGAAGCTTTTTTGTTATCGACATGTTGCAGGAGGGTGTTCATCCTCCAGAACATCTTCATCTCGTAAATTATGCTTCATTTTCTGTTTGTTTCCTATGAAATTTCTCTTTTTGATGTTCATCAAAGATGTATTTTGATTGTCCGATGTTGTTTCGGCAGGAAGAAATGTCGAACTCGACGAGCCCTCGAGTGTTTGAATTCTGCGATCCCGAGCTTTTCTCGGAGACAAAACAGAATTCCGAGGTTACTTCTTGTTCGAATTGTTGTCACAAAGAGAATTCGTATGCCAATGGAAATGCTAACTTGAGAAGCAGAAACCATTGTAGCAATCTGTCTGTAGTTTTTGATCCTCAGGAAGAAATCGATAATGATATTTCGGCTTCCATAGATTTTTCGACTTCCCCTTCCTTCCCCGTCCAGGGGTGTCTTCTGAACCAGAACAATCGATTCGATTTCCCGGGCCTGCAGCTGCAAAATCCGATGGTCGATTCTATCGTTGAGGCGATTCCTCAGTACTCTGCTGATTTTGTTCCTCCTATGATCGGAGCAGCTCCTTTGCCGGCTGTTTTTGAAGACGATTGTTTGTCCTCGGTCCCTTCATATTTGCCGATCAACCCTTCTTCTCCTTCTTGTTCTTTTCTCGGTCCATCATCCATGGCGGATTTCATCCCTGGCTCGGCCACATTTTCTGGCGAAAGTTCAGCCTTTTATGCTCTCATGTGTCCGGACTTTCCGGCTCAAGAACTGGATTATCAGGGAGACAGTTGCGGAGTTTATTGTCAAGACTCGATGCAGCGGATTTTCAACTCGACCGACCTGCAGGTAATGGAACATTCTTAATTTCTCAGAAAATCAGTCTTTTTTTTATCTCGTTTGAATTGTGTCCCAATCGAAGGCACTAAGCGATGAAAATCAGCATTTCATGACGAGGAGCGGAAATTCGGCTTCGTTGATGTCGGATATTTTGAGCTTGAAAGATTCATCGTACAAAGTGGGAAAACTGTCTGTTGAGGCAAGAAAGGAGAAGATCCATAGGTACATGAAGAAAAGAAATGAGAGAAATTTCAGCAAGAAAATCAAGGTTCTCTCTTTCCCTCTCCTCTTCCAAATCCACAATCTCCTGCACCGTCATTTACGTGTTTCGAACATTCAGTACGCCTGCCGGAAGACTCTAGCAGACAGCCGGCCTCGAGTCCGAGGAAGATTTGCAAAAAACGATGATTTCGGGGAGGCTTCACGCGCTGGCTGTGGGAATCACGACGAAGAAGATGATGAAGAAGTATGAAAAATATCGATCGATCCAAAGCGACGAATTGAACGTATCGACTTATTTGGATTTGTGTAACTCCATTGCAGGTAGGAGCAAAGGAAGAAGAAGAAGAAGAAATGGTTGATTCATCTGATATTTTTGCTCACATAAGTGGAGTGAACTCGTTCAAATGCAGCTATTCGATCCAATCATGGATTTGAGTTGACTCGTTCCTCGTTTATTTCCGACAACAAGTGAATACAATTTTGCAGGACCCTATTTAAACCAAGAACAATGTGTTTTGGTGTAGTAGATACTAGAATAAGCAGGGGTTCATGCTCATATATGTTTTTTTATTAACACAGATTCAGTCAGGCAGTTGAGAAAGCAAGTAAAGATGTAATTTTTGTAAATTGAGATTCATTTACTCGTTAAGCAGGCTGGCTTGATGTGGAAAACCCATTTCGGCTTGATCTCTAACCACTCCAATTTGAGCCGTCGATGTTTGTTGAGGCCCTTAGGTGATCTGCTTTGTAGATTTGAAAATTGGAGGTAAAATTGCATTCAAATTGTGGGTTTACTGACCAAAGCTCTGCAGAAGACAGCAAAAATATAAAGGCCCATCCGCTCAATATTTTAAAACGATTCTACTGTGTGGAATTTGGAGCAAAGAATGCCTAAAATATTCAACGAATTCGTGGCAACTTTTTTAAAAAATTGAAACGATCAGCGACTGTTCATACTAAAATTGACAACTTCCAAGTCTAAATCCATCTTCATCTTGTATCTCTTATCCCTGTTTGCGAAAAGCCAACTGGGTTTTTTCTTACCAATCACGGCCAAAAGCTCACATACTCTCTCTCTCTCTCCTCGCTCTCATTCTCTCTCTACTGTAAATGGCAAGTATTTTGAAGGGACGTGTTTGAATAATCAATCAAGAGTGGTTTCACAAAAAGAAATAAGGGGAATTGGGTCCTATTTAAATTCATGGGGCTACGTATATTGTCTCCATGCTCCCATTTTAAAAGATCAAGAATGGAGTTCGAAACTCAGCTGTATGATCAACGGCTGAGGTTTACTAGCTCCTTCAATGGTGATTTTTCTTGGGTTTTGTTTCAAACATGGTGAGGCTCAGAAAGATTTCTTCTTTTTCTTATTCACTTTTTGCTTCTCTTCCCTTCGCTGACCAGCTCTTCGTGTTTACAGCGCCATGTCGGTTTCCGAAGCAGGGTCGAGATATCGGAGAAGTTGACATCAATGGAAATCGCCTTTTGTGACGAAAGCTTAAATCCAGCTACTTAAAAAAGAGTAAGTCATTGTGATAGAATGGATTGTTCATTACAGAAGCGAGAAAATCGGACGCGAGTAACGAAAGCAACTCTTCTCGTTCTACTCTATCTTCTTCTTCTTCTTCTTCCGATTGCTGCGATTCCTTTTGCCGGGGAATCCTTCACCGGACATGGAAGAACGACGTCCCACATTTCGTCTTCTCCGTCAACAATCAGACGGAGGAATATGCTGCTCATTTGTGTGTGGCGAATGAAGATGATCTTGACTGTGCTTATTTCTTCCATTCGAGAAAGGATGATGACGGAAATGCAGATCTTGTCGGTAAAATGGCTGCATCAACTTCATTTTCAATATCTCCGAACAAATCGACAATCAAGGAGACGGAGTTTTTGATGTTTGGTTTCGGTGAGAATTGTTCGATGGAGACGCAGAACAGCTCGAGGACTGGTTCGATCAGAAAGACGGGATTTTGGAAGAAAATGGATGATGTGTTTCGAAAAAAATCAATCATCTAAGCGGAATTTTTTGCCGGAATTACTTGCAGTTTCAGACTCTCGTCCAGATTGTGAATTGTCAGCCATTGTAGTGAGAGATTATCTTCTGGATGATCAATCAACGAACCGAGAAGAGTGGGGCTTGAAATTTCTCCGAAATCTCGACTCCCGGAAGAAAATTGATTCTGATGAAGAAGGGTTCACCGGAATCGCGGTCAGCGACCAGGTTGCCGATGATCGTTGCTCTTCACAAGGCGGCTGGGGTTTGAGGTTTCTCGACAAAATCGAGACGCCACTGCATTCTGAAATCTGGACTCGGAAAAGAAGTTACAAAGGGCTGGAAGTTATAATTCCGGCTGGAGTTCACGGCGGAGGAAACGGCGGTCATTCGAGCCTGGTCGAAAGATGGAGGTCTGACGGCGGCAGCGACTGCGGCGGCTGGGATTTGGGATATCCGATCACGGTGCTCAAAACCAAAGACTTAAACGGAGAGTTCAACTCATTTGCCTTACATTTGCCTTACATTTGCAGGTTTGTAACAGCCAATCACTCGCTCTCGATTCGTCTCCGGCCCTGAGAATGGTGGAAGTCGGCGACGGCTCGTATTCGATGTTTTCCCGGCCAAACTTGGTGTCGCCGCTGCAGTGTTTCTCGGTCGGAGTTGCTGTAGCTGTTGGACTTCTTGTCGTTTAGCTGTCTTTTATATTTGAAGTGTAGTTATATTATCTAGGCCATGCATTGTGGCCCAATGCGTAAGGTTGAATTAGTGTAATAAATCTCCTTCTTAACTGTTGAGTACGTGTTAGTATTTAACGCGATTTTATAATTAACAGAAATAATGGAAGTTCCACAAAACGACCCCGTTAAGCGAATTGACACCGGAAACCCTAGATCACTTTCTCTCTATAAGTACCTTTCGAAAGCCCTAGTTTTGTTGGGACTGTGTTGAGCGGGCGAGATGTCGAAGCGAGGTCAGTCTATCATCTCCTCCCCTCTTATTGTATGATAATTTTCCTGGTATTTTTTCTCTTCTTAAAAAAGTAGAAGCAATTTTGCTCGTCAATTTCTGTTGTAGTTCCTAATCCTGAGCATAAAGCTCCCTGAAAAAAGATGATATTGATCCGGTTTGTCACATGTATTTCTGATACATAGAACATTTGACTGATGACTTTTACACCCTGAACTCTGCATAAAACGAGGCTTCAATGAAATCTTAATGAGTCAATACACGGCCTTTGTTTCTCCATTGAAGAATTTTTCAGGTGCTGAATTTGTCATTTTGAAGAAAACATCTGAGGATGGTAGACTAGAACCGGTTATCACTTTTTTGCACCGCTGGGCTACACATCCCCTTCCAATTGATCAGTGATGTTCACGTTGTAGACAATTCCTAATTTTTTCACCTTTGTTTTTTTTTTCTTGGCAAAACTTTCGAAATATATTATGACTCTAATAATATGAAGTTGCTTTTGATGAGTGTTAAAATTCTTGATGCTAGTAAAACTCATGTGTTTCAGGGCGGGGAGGTTCTGCTGGTAACAAGTTCAGGATGTCACTGGGTCTTCCAGTGGCAGCAACAGTGAATTGTGCAGACAACACTGGGGCAAAGAATCTTTACATCATCTCAGTGAAGGGCATTAAGGGTCGATTGAATAGGTTGCCCTCTGCATGTGTTGGGGATATGGTGATGGCTACTGTCAAGAAAGGAAAGCCTGATCTTAGGAAGAAGGTCCTTCCAGCTGTCATTGTCAGGCAGCGGAAGCCATGGCGCCGAAAGGATGGAGTCTTTATGTACTTTGAAGGTCATTTCATTTCATTTTATTTTACAATTACATTTACTTTCGTTTGATGTGCAGATAGAGAGTATCAGTGTGGTATTTTTTTGCTCAGTATACACGCCTTTATTCTTCTCATTTTATTCTCTAATTGTATAGTATAAAGTTTGATAATTTTGATTCACCAGACATAAGTCAGGTATCCTCCTCATTTTCACGGTTGATACAGTTACGAGTCTGGAAAAATGACTGGGTCCATCGTTGCAGATTAGAACTTGCTTCTAGCACAAATCTGTTACATATGGGCCGTACATTCCTTTTTGATGACTAGGACAGCTGAGGACCTTAGAACTGTAGTTTGTTTTTTGTGTGAATTGCATAACAATCACCTTGTAGTTAAGATTTTGATGCATAATTAGATTAAAAACTGTGTTATCATGAATAGAGGATTTTGTGTTGGCTTGTCCCTTTTGAGGGATCTAGAATCTGACTATGAATCTACTGAATTTGCAGACAATGCTGGTGTTATTGTGAATCCAAAAGGAGAGATGAAAGGTAAAACTTCCTCGCATTTCTCTGATTGATCTTTGCCTCAACTACAGTCCTTTTGGGTTTGCGGATCAAAAAAAATAATTTGCTGTTTATGGATTCAAAAATATCTTTTCCCTCGGCTTCACAGGATCTGCAATCACCGGCCCCATTGGGAAAGAATGCGCAGATTTATGGCCAAGGATTGCAAGTGCAGCCAATGCTATTGTGTAGAAAGCTTGAAATTATCCATTTTTAGCTTGGATTCTACTTTTGAGTCAGTACTTGTGCGTTTTGGATTTGAATTAGACAAAATGGCACTGTTTTTGGTCTTGAACAGTCGACACTTAGATGCGGTTATTGATTAGCTGATTGTTTAATTTCAGAAATGATCTTTGAAGAACCTATAATTCTGAGTTTCTTTCATATGATCTATGATCTCAGCAAATGACTCAACTTTTGGTTAAAAAATACGCACAAAATACGCAGCAAATGACACCATTATAGACCTTTAGTTACTCGTCCGACCTTATCATCTCATCTAAAATTCAGTGCTCATTATATTCATCTCAGCACAGTACTCGAACAGGCTTCCATCGAAGCACCTCCACACTGCTTCTTTTGACAAGAATCCCCCCTCGTCCCTAGCCAACATGTACAGAACTGCCCATTGCATCCAATAGAGCACAATTAAGAAACTACCCCTTGGACTTGAGAAACTTTTTGTGCTAATTGTTCGAAACCCAACCAGCCAAATAAATCGAAAGTTATCCGGCTCCCAAAAGTTTATGCGCCCCCAGAGACAGCTTGTCCGGCACTGTCTGTGATATGACTGGCGCGTACCTAGAAGATTGAAGCGTTCAAAAAAGTAAATTAAACTAATGTTGCGACTCTGAACCAAGATACAAGCCATATCAGAACTTCTCATTATTTTCCACAAAAGAAAACTACTATACATAAAAGAAGTACCCTCCGAACATGAGAAACTACCCTCCAAAACAAAACCACGCTTTAGTAAAAGAAAAGAGTAATCTCTTCAAGAAGAAGAAAAACTTATGAAGTTAGGAGGAACGTGGTAATAGATTCAGCAACATTTAATCATCAGGAATACAGAGAGCGGAGTGCACAAAAAAGGGCCAACACATTAACTTTTTTGACCCACAAAGTGCGCCACTAACTGATCCAGAAATCTTATCATCCTAGACAATAAAACTAAACCAAGGGCTAGTAGCCACCGAAAAGATACTGATAAAGGCACATTATAAAACCAGAATAAACAAAAGACCATTAAATTTGGTTCAAGAAGCTCGAAACCGAATGAACACTACTGAAGAAGAACTTTCCAAAGATAACATGGAAAACCATTTTCGATAACAAGAAAAAAAATCCCCTCATTGAATTGTAAAATGCAGGATATCCTCGCCGTTCTTCCATCGATGGTGTGCTTATCCGGAAGAACTCGATCGAGAACAGAAGGATCTGCAAAGACCACGAATCCAAAACCTCTAGTCTGCAAAACGTCGCCATAGTTGCTAAAGTAATCCTCGAGCTTATCCTCCGATGATTCCCAGGAAATCCCTCCAATAAAAACCTTTCCTTGATCCGAATCCATGGTACTACGCCTCTGCCCCGCCACGGAGCAGAGTTTCACGTAGTTTGTTCATTTTAAGCCCTGAAGTTTTCGTTGTTCAATTTTTTAAATTATAAGATTTAATTCGGTTTTTAATATTTTTTTAGCACGAGTGAAATTAAGGAAAAGTAAGCTTAGAATAATCTGAAAAAGATGAAATTACCGCAAAGACCTTGCATTTCTGTAAGAAATCCAGAAATTTTGGGCCATCTAGGTTTCTTTCTCCAGCCATTGACGAACTTCGCTCACTGAGTTCCGAGTGATATTTCAATCACCATTACTACTTCGGCTTCTCCTTCTCTCGGAGCTGCTGTCGTTGTCGTCGGAAACTCCTCAAGGTACTATTCTTACTCCGCTTCGCACTCTTCTATTTTTATCTGTTATTGTATTTTCTTTTTCTGGCGTTCGTGCGAGTATGGTGACCTAACTGTGATTTTCTTCTCTTCTTCACCTCATGTCCTTCGTTACTCCCCTTTCTTTCCGAGGAATTTGGCGGAGTAATGGAATCGCCGGAGAAAACGTTAGAATGGATTTTAAATGGTTCAATTGGGGGTGGAAATGGGATTTATGTGTTATTCCATTGACTGGCATTCTTTTTCGAGGAAATAAACTTACGAGAAGTTGACTGGTAGAATGGAATGAGGAAGGGAAGAAAACATCAGAAATATATTCTCTCTAATTAGAACTTGAAGAGGGATTGGTGTTCATATCAAAACCTGCCTCATGGGGCTATTAGACTCTTCACTAGTTTAATCTCCAGCTTGTAATGAGCCTTCAATCTGAGAGAAAACCTGGATTTAGTTTTTTTAATTGGCTGGCTGGTGGACGAGAACAAGACTACCAATGGCGAATTATGGGTATTTCAGGAGAGATATATACATTCATTGACTACGGTGTGGTTGCGTGTCATCCAAACTTTACCATATCATTTCTGACGTGGATCCGCACATCCTCTCACGTTTTGCTCTTTGTGATTGTGTCATGTTCTATGGTTGATTAGTTTTGTCAGTCTTTCTGGTGTTATTGTACTTTTTTTGCTATTAATCTTGTGAAAATCTCTCTTGCCTCTTATTTATAAGGCAGAGGCTTGAGGAATTCATGTAATGGTCTAATTTATGGCGTCAAAAGATGATTAGATTTCGTATTTGTAGGGATATTGCTTGAAAGGGAGCAAGAATAGCACCATGGCTTCCGGCCCACTGTCCATCATGCGAACTTTTTCTATCTGATTATAGGTTAATCATTTTCTCATACCATATAGAGATCACAAGTTGCCATCAGTTTCTCCTGAGGCAGATGAGCAGTCATCGGCACTCGAACGATAAATATGGGGAAAGTAGTGGTCATTCTCGTTTTGACCTTGCTGAAGAAAGTGCAGCCAGGACTAGGCCATTTAGCTTTGAAGAGATCATGCTTAGAAGGAAAAACAAAGGATTGACTAAAAGTGTGGAATGTGGGGCAGCAGAACTTGGGAATATGCCTAAGGAAGTCAGGGTTGAGAATGTTCCTGATCATTATACAGCTGAAGGGGGCTACATATGTGGTAAAAGTTATTCCCTTGATTTAGAAAATCTTGCTACCAAAGGATCAATAAAAGATGGTTCTAGAAGGAAAGCAGAACATAATTTCAGGAATGATGAAACTTTAATTTCAAGAAGAGAAAGGAAAGGAGAAAGTCATCCATCAACAATGATTTTAAAGTCCAAGCTTACCAAAATTACCAAAGAAAAGGAGGGAAGGAAAACTGATCAAATAACGTATGAAGTGAGCAAAAAAGAGAAGAGAGCTCGAGATGATTCTGAAATTACAGCCAACAATAAACGTGGGAATAAAACACTTAGTGATGGACGTGTGGATCCGAATAGAGAGAGGTATGCAGACAACAAGAGAAAATATCGAAATGAAGGAAACGATAAAAAAAAACATAAGGATGATGGAAGAGGAAGAGAACCTATTAAACATAATTTTGAAGAAACTAGGTTGAATGAAAGACAATCAAGAAGTCGAGACAATGAGAATAAAAGTAGGAGATTGGCATCCGTCTCACCCAAAGGTCAGAAAAACTCATATAAGAAGCTTGGGGTGCACAAGGATCTGTCCTTAAACTATGAAGATAAGGCCGAACAAAGGCGATCAGTTGTTGACAGAAATAGAATATCAACTAATGGTTCAAGTAGCTATCGACGACATAGTGGATCAACAAGTAGGCTCGGTGGTTATTCTCCTCGCAAGAGGAGAGTTGATGACTCTATCAAAACATCGCCTCCCCCTCATCGTTCACCTGATAAGAAAAGTGCCAAGTGGGATCTCCCACCGACCGGAAAAGATAGCATGTCTTCTGGTTCAGTTCTGTCCTTCCCTCAATCAGTAAACAATGTGCTATCCTCAGATATATCCAACATAAGCATTATTGCTCCTCCTTCAACTCTTACTAAATCCATTACCCAAGTTTCTACATCTCCTTCAGCCATGAAAGGAAATGCTTCTGCTGATTTGATTCACCTGACTCAAGCTACTAGACCTCTGAGGAGGCTTTACATAGAAAATGTACCATCAACTGCAACCGAGAAGGCTCTCATGGAATGTATTAATAACTTTCTGCTTTCTTCAGGTGTTCATCAGATTGCCGAAACCCAACCATGTATTAGCTGTAATGTATGTTTTTCTAACTTTCTTAAGTTGGTTCATAGATTTTATTGTTCCTGGTTCTACCATTAAATTCTGGTGCTCATTAATTTAACTGCAGCTGCACAGGGAAAAGGGTCTTGCTCTTGTGGAGTTTCTTACCTCAGAGGATGCTTCAGCAGCTCTTTCTTTTGATGGAAGCTGTTTTTCTGACTCTATTCTCAAAATTCGGCGCCCCAAGGACTTTTTGGAGCTGGCTGTAAGAATGAACCATTTGGTCCCATGTTTTTAACTGGCTTTTATAATTTTTATTGCTTTGATAATCGTATGTAGTTGTTATTTGTTACTCGATAGTAATTGATGTAATTGATTTTTTAGCAGTAAAAAACAGAAATGTGATTTTTACTTTAGGACTGAAGAATTCTCTTATATTATCCAACTGTTTCATGCACAAAAAAGGGTCTTGTGGAAATTGATATGACTTTGATGCGATTGAGGATATGTATTTGGTTCATTATATTATGGAGGTGACCTAGTTTTATGTTTATAACAACGATATTTTTTTTTGAAATAAATGCACACATTATTCTTCTATGTTAGTATTGTGCTTGCTTTCATATTACTTAACGAACCTGTTTATGTTTTTTGTGTTGGCTTCTGAGGTCGATTGTGGTTACTATTCATGTAGCAGGTTTTCAGACAGTTACTATTTTCGTGCAGACTGGCGAGCCTGAGAAGTCTGTCGCTGTAGATACGATAAGCGAAGTTGTTGAGGATTCTCTAAATAAGGTATGCCTCTAAATATAGTGGATGGTTAGTTACATGATTTAGAGAAGGCATTTATGCAAATGTCAGTGCTTATGATTTTGGTGCCGTGTTTTTACTATAACTATTTAGATCACATCTCCGTAGAGAAAGATTCAAACTTAACACCTAGATAGCCCGTCCTTTTCAACAACATGCTGACTCTGCACTTCAACTTCCATTTTGTAGAGAGTTTCCCAGCAGCACTTGTTTATGCACTAACAACAAAACACCACAAATTCAGTCAACCATAGACTTGGATTAGACATAGATAAACATAGAAAACAATCTTTTAATTATTAAAATTTTTATGAGTTTCATTTTTTTCCAACTGTGTGCATTGATGTAAAATTATTATTTTCTATGCGGTAAAGAAATGCATTCCTAATGAAAATCTCTATTTGACAAGTGACGCCCTTAAAATGAGCAAGTATTTACTTCAACTATTCTCTCTACATTGTATCTAACTTTTATGTCAGAATTATCAATTGAAAATGATCAATTACACCTGGTTCTAGGTTATTAATGACCCAAATTTTCTTAGTCTTACCAAATAATTTTATTGTATTTTTTCGTTCATTATGGATCAACGCATGTCTAAAACATTACTGTGGCACAGCCTTTGAGTAATGAGGGTTGTAGAAAATATCTGAGCGTCTTGTATGAATACTATGCTCTTTCTTCATTTGTGAAATTAATATATTATTGACTTTGTGATTAATATTGTAATAGTCCCTAATGATGATCCATATCCTTTCCATTTCATATTGTGCACAATCTATGTGGGGATGTTTGATTGATGATATCCGCTTCACATAACATGTCATTTTCTCAAATTTTTATTCCTGTCTATTTATTGTGTAGTGTTGATTCCTATTTTACTTTAGCTTTGTTATTTGGAGTCTTTAGTCGTTATATGATGTGATCCAATATTTTATTAAGATTGTGGTACTGGTGATTTCCTCGCTTCATAACTTGTCTATGTATGACTGTAGATATTCATTGGGGGAATCTCAAAAGAACTATCTCCGAAAATGGTAATGTGATAATTTTTTGTTGCCCTTAGTGGGAATTTACCAGTTCTTTTTTACTGTACCTTTTCCTCATTTGATTGATGTATTAACTGTATATATGTCTCTTTATGTTTAGTAATATTTACTTTTTTTGTTACTTGTCAGCTTAGGGAGATCATAACTGCCTTTGGAGCTTTGAAGTCCTATCACTTTGTGATCAATGAGCATCTAAATCAATCAACTGCTTTCCTTGAGGTAGTAGTTCGTAGCTTTTTTTTTTCAATATCTCAACGTTTTAAAAAAGTTATAGGTTTACGAGTATGATGAATGATTAAGTTGGTTTCTGATGCCTTACCCTGGTGAAGACTTGATGTTTTTCTCAAAATGATCCTACCACTTAGCAAATTTTTCTCAGGCTGTTCAACATGATTGACTAATTTTTGACTTAACATTACCGCTGTTTTTTCTGCTCACTTTCTCTTTTTTTACTTTTATGTTTTATAGACATTGTTCATGTAGTGAGTTCTTTTTCCTATTTCCATTTTAGACTATTTTCTTTTCATATAACTACATGCTTATCCTTTGAAATTACAAGGAAAGGAAGCATTAAAGACTGGATTATAGATAGAATCCAGTGATAAACTGCTTATATATGAATGCTTATGTTGCTAATTTCTTTACAAGTCTTCACCAAATACTTAAACTTAGTCATAAGACTGGATAAATTATTGTTCGTGAGTTTAGTTGTTTTTATTGCTCGCCTTTCTTGTGTATCACTTAGAATCAAAATAACATTGACGGAAGAGTTGTAACTTTTCTCGTGAAGAGCTATCCATTTTTGTAGTTAAATTTATCTCTTCTCCTCCGCTTTCATCTTCCCCCTTTGGACTAAATGAGACTTATTTGGTCAGTATGCAGACCACTCCGTCACTCTCAAAGCTTGTGCGGGTCTCAATGGTATGAAGGTTGGAGGCCAAGTATTGACTGTTGTTCAAGCATGCCCATACGGATCCTCTTTGGTATATTCTTCTCTTTTTTTCATCACTCAAACAACACTCTTCCTTCCATGTCTCTTTTGACCTGCGATAAACACTTGCAGGAAGGTAATAAGTTTGCACCGTGTTATGACATCCCTGAGCATTCAAAACCACTTCTTGAGCCACCAACTCCAGTCCTAAAGCTTAGAAACGTGGTAAGAACTAGCTTTTATTCAGTGAATTAGTTAAATGTGAAGTCATACAAGCGCGGAAGCCTTGTTTCTATTTCGTATTTCTTAACTTGTGAATTCATTTTCCTTTGTGAATTAGTTTGATCCAGCAAAATTGTTGACCCAAACAGAACTAGAAGTGGAAGAAGTTGTTGAAGATGTACGTGTGGAATGTGCCAGGTTCGCTAATCCAATTATTATCAGTATAGAAATACCCTTCTATTAGCACTTGGAAAGAAATTAAGGCTGGATAATGCTTTAGGTTTGGCGTTGTGAAGTCTCTAAACATTGTCAAGCTCAACCCCAGTTGTGTAATCACCAGAGTTGACTCTGTTAATATCAACAGCTCACAAACAAAAGCTTCTGAACAAGACGTTGCACGAACAACAGATGTGGGAGATGTCGATTTTTCAGTAAATGCGAAAGAGAGTGAAGAATTCGAAGGTGCAATAGATCAATCAGATAGTATTCAAGAGGGGGAACTATCAAATGATCTTGTATCAGAAAAATCATATCAAGCTAACCGCATCTCCAATGAAATGACTTCTGAAGACCGAGCCCATGAGAACGATGAGTCCACTGAAAATCCAATGGAATCTTGTGACCAGAAAGTAGCCAAAATTACTCAAATGGCCGGGAAATGCTTGGAAAACAAATGGGTAGGCAGAGAGGAGCTGATCACAGAGATTGAGGCTGATGTGAGGGAGGTTGCAGAATGTGAAGAAGACAAGGTGGAAGAGGTATTTGAAGGAGGATCCATCTTTGTAGAGTATAATAGAACTGAGTCAAGTTGCACAGCTGCACATTGTTTGCATGGACGGATTTTCGACAGCCGGATTGTCACCGTTGAGTACGTAAATCTTGATAAATATCTTGCCAGATTTCCGAAATAAGAGGTATTAGTCATAGTTTAGCAGTTTAACTGTACTGGGATAGAGCCTGGTTTTCTGAAATTCAGAAATTCAACAGTGTGCAAAAGATTTAATGTTTTGTCAAATTTGACTACATTTTGTTGAAGAGGAAAATGGATGGAATTTCTCGGATGTGCAGAACCGGATTGCAATTGCAGGCCGAACCAACTGGTTTGGTTTAGCTTTTTGCTCGGCTCGAAATTTGAAGTATCAATTTCTTCAGCTATGTATACAGGTTTTGGTAAAATGACTTTTTGATGAAACTGAACCAGAGATTCATATATATTGAAACATGATGGAAGCCTGAATTGAACTTGTGAGTTGGGTCTAACTGGAGCCAAACTCATTGTGGTCTTTTTAACTCAATTTTGATTGGCTTTGTTCATTTTAAGAACTTTTAGAACCGGGTCCAAAATTGGATTGAAATGAACCGGACCTATGCAGCGAAATCAACGGGAGTGAAGATGAATTTATGATGATGTTTTGAAAGACCGGGGAATCATAAATGGAAGGGGTCTTAATTTTAAATAAATGGAAGGGTGACGATACATGATATTTATAAGTTCATTTATTGCACTTTTGAGGTTAGCTTAGTGGTGTCCAATTCCTCCGCCACCTCCTCCACCAAAACCACCTCCGCCTCCGAATCCACCGCCACTGCCACCGCCAGCTCCTCCTCCAAAACCACCTCCGCCACCGCTGCCGAATCCTCCTCCTCCTCCAGAACCACCGCCAAATCCACCTCCAATGCCGCCACCTCCTCCTGAACCACCGCCAAATCCACCTCCGCTACCTCCACCTTTTCCAAAACCGCCGCCTGCACCACCGCCAATGCCCCCACCCTTCCCAAAGCCACCCCCGGCACCGCCGCCAATGCCACCACCTTTCCCAACTCCTCCGCCAGCACCTCCACCGGCTCCTCCACCAGCTCCTCCGCCGGCTCCTCCACCAAATCCGCCACCTTTGCCAAACCCACCTCCAAGTCCACCGCCTTTTCCAAAACCACCACCGGCTCCTCCACCAATGCCACCACCTTTACCGAAACCACTGCCAGATCCTCCCCCAAGTCCACCTCCGGCTCCTCCTCCAAGGCCGCCACCTTTACCGAACCCACCGCCAGATCCTCCCCCAAGTCCACCACCGGCTCCTCCTCCAAGGCCGCCACCTTTACCAAACCCACCGCCAGATCCTCCCCCAAGTCCACCACCTGACCCTCCTCCAAAGCCTCCACCTTTACCGAACCCGCCTCCTGGGCCTCCCCCGACTCCACCACCTACACCACCACCAATTCCGCCACCTTTCCCAAACCCACCACCAATTCCGCCGCCATGACCAAAACCCCCTCCTCCACCTAATCCACCGCCAAGTCCACCACCCAATCCTCCAATCCCCTCCACTCCAATCTCCTCGTCTTCCCTCCTCTCAACTACATTTCTCGCAAACACGCTCTCTACAAAAACATGAAAGCAAAACAAAAACAACAATGCTATTCCTGCCCTACGACCTCCCATAGTCACCCGCAAAATATAAAGCTGAGAAACTCTGGATGAACTCTCCATGAAACCCTCTTAGGGTTTTTATACGCATCCATGACAGTTCCTCCCATAACTCAACCTCTCTTTCTCATTTAATGGATCTCAACCACTAACAGTTCGACACTTTTTCTTCACCCGTAACCGGTACCACTAGCTGTCAACAAAAATAATCGTAGAAAAAACCCTAATAGTACCAAACTTCTTGTCCGCCATGTCAGACTTACCTCTCATCACTGAAAAGCACTGGCTTGCAAAAGAGAGATTCTGTCCTCAACCTACATGCTTAGTTTTATTGACTCGAGGATAAGATCTCAAGGAACTAAGTTATCAGACGACAGACTTCATGCTTTCATGGACAAACAACTCACGATGACTGTTAAAATTCTTTTTCTAGATTGTGGCTAATAGCCAGGCTACCTCGTAGCTATACCCTTTTCAGCAATTAAAGAGTCGATATTCACCCTTTTGTAATAGTATACTAAAGTTTATGGCCGAGAAACTTGAGATCCAGGGAAAACGACGACGATAAAATCACTTTCGAAAACAAAGTTGATGAAGACAACTTGGACTAAAAAGAGTGTTGAAATGGCTCAGCTAACTGATTGGACAATGCAGATCCTTAGATTTTAAAATGTGAAGCTGTTTAATTATGCAGTGTGAAATGTGGACCAGATTCCCCATCTGACTTTCCAGTGATAAGGGGATTTCAGTGGAGAAATTGTTCAACCCATTCACACCAGGACTGTATTTTTATGATTTTCCTGGATTGCTGACCAACCCAGTGAGGTATTTATTGCTGGGTCCCCGTGTTATTAGTATATGTAACTTTATTTTAAAGAAAGCTACATGTTTTTGCTTCTTTTGTGCTCATTTTTCGCTGTTTAATGCTTCATAGCTTGTTATTGCAGCTGTAAAATGCATGATGAGATTAGTTCATTCTCCACTGTTAGGTTGGGTTAGGCAAAAACTCCTTTCTGTTTTTAGGCCATTGTCTGTTTTGAGTCGAAATAATCATGATTTCGACTTGGATGTGTGGGTTAGATTAGATACATGAATATGATAGATTTGGAAGATAATACAGTCGAAAATTTGTTTACTTTTTTCAGACTAGTTAAGTGATTAGTTAGAAGATCGAAGGGGTTAGGGGAGTATTTATTCTAGCGTGGAAAATGCGATAAGATGATGGAGATTTTAACTTTTGAAATTTGAAGATTGATTTTTAAGTTTATCTGAAACAAACTAGATGGTCTCCACTTTGTCCATGTGCTTGGTAGATGACTCGTATTGATTGCATATTCTCGATCTCTCTCCTCTCTAGTCATTTCTCCCTCTCTAGTTCATCTCTCCCTCAGTTCCTTGTCGGTCACCGAACATCATTAAACACACCAGTGAAATTTCTGAAGATCCCGTAAGATGCCACCGGATGATTCGTTAGGAAAAAAACAATGCTTTTCTACCACAGAAAATGAGAACTTCTTCAACCATTTGAGAGAGAGAGAGAGAGAGTCGGATGGCTGATGGCCTCTCAAATTCGGCCCATTGTCACAGAAAAATATATGGGCCCAGCCCATCACTGGCGTCCATCCCAGAAATGAGCCTATTAAGGCCTTCTTTCCTTAAATCAAAATGGTATTTTCGATGTTTCAGTAAACACAGGGGGTGCATTGGTAATAAACCAGCGTCCCTCCATCTCTCTCCGACTCTCCCATCGTTTTGCAACCCTCCGCCGCCACGTCAATCAGCGCCGCCTACTAGAACGTTTCAGAGGGAAGAATTTCGACCACTCTGTCGGATTGGACGAATACTCGATGGATCAGAGTAGATTGTGGAGTAGAGCTACAATCATTTGAATTTTCATTTCGAAAGTAACGCGGCTACTCATCATTTATCCAAAGATCTTAGTTGCAGAAACAGAGGAAGAAATATTACATCAGATTCTAGGAAATCGCTGAGGAATTCAACGGAGTCTGCAGCTTCAGACAGAAACACTAAGCCTTCTTGACTGAAACACTTCTTGCCTTGAGATTAAGAAAGATCCCCCTGCATTTCCACAATTTCTCCATCATAACCATGTTCTTCAATTTGAGATTTTTTTTCCAAAAAAAAGAGATTGAAAGCATGATGATAAACTCTGTTCATAATGGTTCAAATTCTTGCCGGGTTTCGTAATGATACCGCTTAATCACATGTTAAGCTCCAAGTGTTAGAAATCAGTACAATCAATCCAGCCAGATCCTCTCAGTTTCTATTAATGGCCTCCATAAATCTCTATCCCACCTCTATAGTTTCAGCCATGGCTCTAAAAACTACTGTTTGTTCATCATGAAGGAAATAAGCAGATGGGCCGAGATTTTTCTGGGGCTTGAACATGTTGATTGTTGTCTCGGGTTTGGTCGTTTTTACTCGGATATATTTGCGCATAGAAACTTCATTGGCATAATTTCCAAGTTCTTATACTCGTTCTTCAACATAGAATACAAATAGACGTACCAGCATGAGGCCGCGAAGCTATGAAATATAACGCGGAATTGGAGAGGCATGTACTGATAATTCACCCACCCAACGATCGGCCAAAACTGCAGGGATTGGCGTTCGGAGTTAAAAAATAATGCCAATAGCGTTACCGTGTTACGTAAAAGAACATGTAATGGTCTAGATTCCGAACCTTCCAAGCAGTCAATTGAACCAAAGGATAGTCATTTCGAACCTTGCTCTTCACTAATCCCCATGGCCTCCCTGCAATTTTTCAACAGGTTCGACATCAGATTCACTTGTCACATTTCCGAGCATTCTTTGTAGTTCAATTCGTGCTCAATTCTTAGACGAAAAACAGCTCATAGGAGACCATATATATGATAGGAGATGGATTATAAGCCACAATATTCTCTGTTTTGAGACTTATACTTAGCGCCTTTGCTCAAGAGGTTTTGTAATAGTCGGAGATATGATCTTCCTCTCCCTCTCTCAACCACTTGTGAAATTACACAGCTTAGACTGCTTTTAAGTTACAATAATAGATTGGTAGCATAATATCTTTTTGGGGTGAGATCCAAGGCTTAAAATGTTCAAGTTTAGGGGTAAAATGCAAGATATTGTACTAATTGGTGATGATCGAGATGTAAATACGTAGATTTAGCGTATTGTCGCGTGCCATTAACAGTTAGATTCATCGCGAATATCGGCCATTTATCATCGGAAACACTAAAACGGAAGATGTTCATACCTTCCACGATCAATCCGTAGTACATCATGAAGAACAAATTGTTCCAAGGAGAAGAGGTTAGTTGCTCCAGCAGAACCTAAGCAATAGATTTCAGATTAATGTGATTTCTTAAACATCTTCATGGCTATATGAGTTACCTTCTTTGCAGTGGTCGTCGACCCTTTCTTGCCCCTGAAGATGATATCCATTAGCTTGTGCAGAAAATGCCCAAATGGACCTCCATAGCCGAATCCGTAAAGCTGCAACGAAAACCAAATCTCATCGCTGCATAGTTTTACTGTGATCCAAAGATGTTCATCTCGGAGTTTCGAAATGTTACCATTATGAGAAGCAATCTTCTGAGCTGAAGCTTTTTGATCCCTGAAATTTTCTGCGCAGCGACGTCGCTGCACCCAGCCAGAACCCCAGCGGTGATTGCCTACACCAACCAACAAAATCAACGAAAACCAGCCTTTAAAACTTCATTTCGAAGAAATTGGAGAAAATCAAACTTTTGGTTCTAAGTGGGTGTTTTTGAAGTTGCAGGAGATAGTTTTTCCAGGCCTCGCTGATCATCTCAGGCATGATTTTCAGTCGGACCAAACTCGAAGCTCCTCTCTGTGATTTGGGTTTTTGGGTTTTCTGATATAGAGCGAAAGCGGGGGAAGACTGAAAGATAAATCTGTCGTAAATGGAAATATATAGAGATTAATATTCAGTCTTTTGACTCGATGACAAATCACGGTTTGGTGAGAGGGAAAGGTAGCGGCGAAAGAATCGTGATTGGTCGAAGCAGAAGACCCCGACCAAACCCCCTGGCAGCCCAACAACTTAGAGGGAGAGAGAAAGAGATCTCATTTTCCAGATTATTTCCCCCTAAATTCTTGGACTGCGAGGAGAAATTGTGATGAAATTTCAACAATTGTTTTCCTTAAAAAATGGGATTAAAAGCTGGAAAAGACAAAAACTTTCTGTTTTTTATCATTGTTTTCATATATAATAAGGATTATTTAGACTCTATCCGCCATGGAAATTGGAAGGAGGTTTGTTACCTCTGGCTCTTGAACGTCTGTTTCTTGAAAAATATGCAGAGTTGACTGATTTCCTAGCTGTAAATTGACAGGGAAGATTAAGCGCCAGTCAAGATTGTACTCCTGGAAGATCGCGTTTTGTGGGTGCTCTATTGAGACTTCGATATTAATACTTTGAATCCTTTCACCTTCTGATCGATCTTCAACAGTTCTTAGTTTTGCTTACTTAAAATTATAATCGTGGATGAGAAATCCACGGCGGAGCAAGGAGAAGTATGCCGCGCAAGGCTAAGTTTTGGCGGCTGGTAATGTGGATCACGTCGGAGAACGGTTATTCCTCGGTCATTCCATCGGAGAAGATTGAATTTACAGAAGAAGAAAACATGTCGGTCGTGAGCTTGAGGTTCGCTCCGGCGGAATTAGAGAAGTAAAGATAGATCCTTTAACACTTTCCGATTGTCAAGCCGGGAATTCTACTAGCTAGTGCAGATCAGTTCCATTCAACCTGTTCTTCATTTTTATCCAACCAAATTCATCCTGGACGAACAACTACACAAAATTATAAAAACAAAACCGAATCGACCTCACCAAAATCAACTCAATTCGAGAAGAAAACGAACCAACCAGAATTGGTCCCGAAGCTAGAAGAACCGGTTCCATGATTATTCTCTCCCGAATACACTACTCAAATCAATCTACACAAATTGGAATGACCAAGACAATTCAATCAGCAAGTCTTCGTTGACTTGTTTATTTTATTAAAAGCTTCATCCATGTTTCTACATAAACTATCATCCTTCGCTAAAAGCTTTGTATAGGCGAATCACCTCTCGCGCATAGACGACAAGATCGCTCTGGTTTAATCTTCTTCATTGCGTAGGTTCAACAAGGTATGATTTTTTGGGACGAAGCTGAAAAATGGTATTTTTAGCGAAGAAAAATGCATGCATTTTTTTTATTTTTCAGCTTCTGTTGGGAATATCTGTCTTTAATGGCGACAAACCCTGTAAAAAAAGACCAATTTTGTTATCGTCGATAGAATTCTGAGCTGTTTAGGTTCGAGCTGTTTGTTATATTGTCTTTGTTGGGCAAGCCAGTGATTTTGGAAACTTCATTAATGGAGATGGAGTCTTCGTTGTCTTCTATGACATTCAAGGGCCCTGTAACTCAAGCTATTGCTGAGGCAAAACACCAGAAGAAATTGCTTCTTGTCTATATCTCAGGTATGCCCATGGATGCTTAAAATACTTCAATCTTTGGCTACTGAAGTGATGAAAACCTAATCGTTTTTCGTGTTTCCTGAATTTTGATTGATGTAACTGATCAGAAATTTGGAAAGTTTATGCTCTCATATTTAATCATTTATATATTTCTTTTCCGAAAGTGCCATACTGCTGTTACGATCGGATTCAGGGTCTTTACCCTTGGATCGGGTAACCACCCCTCTTCCAGCCATAGAGATTAGGGTTAGAGAAACAAGAAGAAGAATTAACAAAATACTTGATTGATTGACTGATAATCCATCCTTAGGGTTTAACCCCCTTTAAATAGACTCTTGACTTAACTTAGAAATTACCAAAACGACCCAACTTAAAGGAATTAATAACAAAAGACTATTCCTTAATAATTAGCTAATAATTAAAATAACTAAGCTCTGCGAGAGTAATGTTTCCCCACGAACGCATCTTCCGGATTTGAGCTCATAACATCACCCTCCGCTGCGAAAAAGAGCTTGTCCTCAAGCTCAAAGGATGGAAACTCCTGGCGAAACACGTGGAGATCTTCCCAAGAAGAGTCCTCGGAAGGTAGGCCGGTCCATTGAACTAAAAGCTCCCATTTACCGCGATTAAGTCTCGAGCGCAGAATGGTAGATGGTATGAGAATAGTGCGACCTTCCTGAACTGGAGGTAAAGATGCAGGTGTAGCAGGAAGAGTGCCTCGAAATGGTTTCAACAGACTAACATGGAATACATTATGAAGACGACAGCCCTCTGGTAACTGAAGTCTGTAAGCCACCTCTCCAATGCGTTCCACAATTTTGAATGGCCCATAAAACTTGGGTAGCAGCTTATGCAAGGCAGTCTTAATAAAGACCCGACGGCGAAAAGGATGCATCCGTAGCCAAACCCACTCGTCCACCAGAAACACCACGTCTCGATGGTGTTTATCATACTGTGTCTTCATACGGAGCTGAGCCTGTGTAAGTTTATGGTGGATGTGAGTTAAAGTCTCATCTCGTTCCTGTAAGGCTTCGTCAACGGCAGCCACTTTTGCTCGGCCAGGTTCATAAGTAAGTAGTGATGGTGGAGGGCGACCATAAACAACCTGGAAGGGAGATGTCTGAATAGCCGAGTGGAAGGAGGTATTGTAACAATATTCGGCCCAGGGCAGCCACCGCAGCCAAGACTTGGGTTGCTCCCCCACGAAGCAACGTAAATACATCTCCATCGTGCGGTTAACGACCTCCGTTTTAGATCTTAAACATCCGAGTTCCTCCGGTCCAATGTTAACTTCCGATCATCCGAGTCCCTCCCACGTTTTAGATCTTCATTCTGCACCGATTTCAGTCGTGGATAAAAGGGAAGATGAACCTAAGATGGTTACCCGGGTCGATAAATTAAACGATGTTCATCTAAGCATTCGATTGGTGAATGGATGCAGCCTACAAGAGAAGTTTCCTTTGACAAGCAGCTTGCAAATGGTTAAAGAATATGTGGATAACAATCAAGGAGCTGACTTGGGCTCCTACAATTTAGCGATCCCTTGTCCTTTCAAAGTGTTCAATGATCGAGGTATGTGTTCGGGTAATCGTTTGTCTAGTTTACGAAATGATGAAATTATGTGTGTTAATTCTGCAGAGTTGAGCAAGTCACTATCTGAGCTGGGGCTATTTCATAGGCAAGCACTGATTGTGGTTCCATGCCAAAGGCCGGGATGTGATGGCGAAAGAGGATTCTTCCATTTGAAACGAGCAAATTCTAAGAAAACCGACGTTTCAACCAAAAATGGGGACGGATATTTTGCGTTCGTTAAGTGGATTTTATCTTATGCAAATCCTTTGGCCTATCTCGGTGGTGCTGCTTCTTCTTCGTCAAATTCTGGACAAGAATCTCAATTTCGAACTCGTGAACAGGGTGAGTTTTACAAAAAGTAATACTACGTTTGTTTTCTAGCCTATTTTCTTATTTTAAGTATCGACCAGTAATTGATCTAGTTAACGAATATTTAATATTTTATAATTATAATAATTATTTATAATATTTATTGTATAAATTTTAAAACGACACATCAGCGTGTATAATAAGAGATATATTAAGAAGGTAGACATAACATCACTTTTTAATAAAAAGCAAAGCCTCATTTATTTATAGGGTGTTTTTTAATTTGAATCTTTCATTCTTTATATCTCAGGTCCAACTGCCAATCGTCAAAGGAGCATTTCCGATCCCAGCTCCGTCGGCCGGAGTGGACAGGCACCTTCGACTTCTCGATTGGGAAGCAATATCCACACGCTGAATAACTACAAAGACGATGATGGTCCACTGGGCAACCGAAATACTTTTTGGAATGGAAACTCTACAGTGTATGGGGGTGACGACGGAGAAGCAAAGTAAACTCAGGAATTTGACAAAGTAAACTCAAGAATACTTTGAATCTTAACTTTCTAAATATCTTATGGACACGTGTTCAATTATGCTTATACATGGATAGAGTTAACATTATTATCGTGATTATTGTGGTCGATTAATAAAAATCATAATTATAATGTAAAATTAGATGTTGAATTATCGTGTTTTGGTGATTACGATTATACCCTTGCATGATTGCCAAAAAAGGAGGGTAATCTACGAGGTCAAATCTGTAATTTCGTGTTTTGAAATTCGTCGCCGTCGCCACTGCATTTAGTCATCTTCTCGGTCTGATCCAAAAACGGGGGTGGAATCAGAGCAAAGGAGACGCCACTGTCGAGCTTCTAAAGCTTTTCTCTCACTTTCGCTCCCATGGCTTACATGCTGAAAAACTCCGTCTTTTCTCCCACACCCTCCATCTCTGTCTCTTCAGCTTCACCTTCCTTAATCAATCCCAGATACCCCGTTCATTCTTCGCCCTTCCGCTCCCACAGACTTGCTTCGTCCCCCACACTCTTTTCCTCAAAGCTGGTCATTTCTTGCTCCAGTTCTGTGAAGTCCTCAATTGTTCGACCTCCTTATATTCCTAACCACATTCCCGACCCCTCCTATGTCCGTATCTTCGACACCACTCTCCGCGATGGGGAGCAGTCGCCTGGAGCTTCGCTGACCTCCAAAGAGAAGCTCGACATAGCCAGACAGCTCTCGAAGCTTGGAGTCGACATTATCGAGGCCGGATTTCCTGCTGCGTCTAAGGACGACTTCGAAGCCGTTAAGGCGATTGCAAAAGAGATTGGCAACGCGGTTGACGGGGAGGGATACGTTCCGGTGATTTGTGGCCTCTCTCGGTGCAATGAGAAGGATATTCGAACAGCATGGGAGGCAGTGAAGTATGCAAAGAGACCCAGGATCCATACTTTTATCGCCACTAGTCCGATCCACATGGAGTTTAAGTTGAAGAAGACGAAGGAGGAGGTGATCGACATTGCCCGGAATATGGTAACGTTGGCTCGGAGCTTGGGGTGTGAGGACGTGGAGTTCAGCCCTGAGGATGCCGGAAGGTATGATCTTGACCCCCTTGTCCTCTCTTCATTACCTTACCATTTTTTAGTGTTTTATTTTATGATTATCGGATTGATCCTTGTATCTATTTCAAGATCTAGATAAATTGTAAAAGGTCGAGCTTTGATCAATTTCTCACTCATCATTGCAGAAACTTCTCACCACAATTTTGTTTACAGGATTCTGTAAATTGTAACGGTGTCTAGTTTTGGTTTTGGCTTATACTAAGAACTGATACTCTAATCCTGGGATGTTATTGTAGTTTTATGATAAGATACTGGCTTTTGATATGTGATAGTAGTTTTTTATTCTTCCAGTTGTTATCACCCATCTGTATTTTATACGATCTCATTTCATCCTTTATTAATATTTATACACGAAAAAAAATTACTGAATAGCTTACAAGTTCCACTACTTTGCCAAACAAAATATCTGTCACAGATGTTAGTTGTATTTGTTGGGAATTTTTCCTTTGCATCATACTTTGATTATTATTCAAAAGTTGCCAAATAGTTGTTCAAAAGATTCTTCTCTTTAATTTGGGTCCTTTCTACCCAAATATTTCGATGTTGATGATGATTGCAATGAAATCATGCATGCTGGTTGGGAAATTTGTTGAATTCAAGTTTACTTTGTTGTATCTTAAAAATATATAGAATATGGAAACCTTCTTAGCAAAATATGCTTTTATGTCAATGAGAAACTTTATAAACTACTTGTTGGGCATAAGTAAACACTTCTTTCTTCAAATTTCAGGGCCACTACCAGATCGGACAGACATTTCCTGTATCAAATTTTGGGTGAAGTTATTAAAGCTGGAGCAACAACTCTCAACATACCTGACACTGTTGGTTATACTATGCCCTCTGAATTTGGACAACTGATTTCAGACATCAAATCCAACACGCCTGGAATTGAGAATGTTATCATTTCAACCCACTGTCAGAATGATCTTGGACTCTCTACTGCCAACACAATTGCAGTATGCCACTATTTATAGTCCATTCCTGTAAATCTTACTCATTTTATTAGATTGACTTAGATCAACTTTTCATATGTTTTCAGGGAGCATGTGCAGGCGCGAGGCAATTAGAAGTAACTATCAATGGGATTGGTGAAAGAGCCGGTAATGCTTCACTAGAGGAGGTGAGTGGTTTTCTAGCATATTAACTTATAATATTATCATTATTATTGTGCTTTTCATCTGTATTTCAACATTCTTTTAATTTAAGTGATTATCTAGATCAGCTATCAGATATATTTGGTCTTTCCCCTTGTGTTGTGGTATTGCTTTCCCTTTTATTCCATGCCTGTAATTTTTTTTTGGTGTGTATAGGTTGTAATGTCCTTAAAATGTCGTGGGGACCATGTGCTTGGAGGTCTTTATACAGGAATCAATCCAAAACACATCTTTTTGACGAGCAAAATGGTATTATTTATTAGAAAATTTATTTTTATAAGTTAAAAACTAACATCTCAGTGGATGAGTTTGGTTTAGTTTCTTACTGGATAGTTTTACTTCTTTAGGTAGAAGAATACACTGGATTGCAAGTACAACCACATAAAGCAATTGTTGGGGCTAATGCTTTCGCTCATGAAAGTGGAATCCATCAGGTTAGTTTCATGATGAAAATATATTTTATTTCTTTTGCTTCATAATGGAATCAAGAATTACTTTTGAGAATATTCTGGTTTTGTAGGATGGAATGCTCAAACACAAAAGTACTTATGAAATTATATCTCCGGAAGATATTGGTTTGGAGCGGTCAAATGAGGCTGGTATTGTCCTTGGAAAACTCAGGTATATTATGCAAATCAGTCTACCATATCCATAGATAAATGATTTCTAAGCAAACTATTCTTAAGTTGGTGTCCCTTTAGGAAAATAAGTGCAGAGAAATCTTCGGCAAATTAAATTATTCATTAAAATCTCTATAACACATGCATAAGAACATGGCGTAAAGGAATTCACAATTATGTGTTAAATACCATGACATACAACTTTGCTTGTTTCAGGTTACCATTTTTTCGTGATTTAACCACCTACTTCAATATATTTTGCACTTTATTATAGAATCAACATAAGAGACAATTTCTTTCTTGTTTGTAATTTTAATCCTTTAATTTAATACTCTGCATCACTGCTACAATGAATCTTATCAAAGAAAAGATGTTCTCCTCTAATTTTATGCTTTTCCATCATAAATACTATCTTTAGTGTAAAAAAGTTAGTACTTAAGAATACTCCTCGACATTACGTGCCTTTTCCTTATGATAGAAGCTGCAGAATTCTGTTTATTTCATTATCTGGTTGGCTGTAGAATTATGTCATAGACAGTCTGATGTTTGTTCCTACTTCCTATTGTTTTCTAATTTAACTATTTTTTTGTACTACATTCTAGTGGGCGGCATGCTCTGAAAAAGAGGCTTGAAGAGGTATGCAATAATTTCTTCAATTGCACTACTCTCAAGTCCCATAACTGCTGTCACGAAATAAAAGTTTGAAGTTTATTTGATTTCAGCTTGGTTATGAGCTTGATTCTGAGCAACTTCAGAGTATTTTCTGGCGCTTCAAAGGAGTCGCTGAGCAAAAGAAGGTGAACAACTAGTTCTTATCTTCAATGCTTGTAAATGGAGTATAGTCAACACTTAATGTTTTGCTACATGCTATATAATAATACTACCCATAAAATCATTACTTAACCACTTACAAGTCCACCGTGTATGTGCTGTCTGAACCTGCCCCTCTTGTCCTGGATTTCTCTTCTAATAGTTGGCTGTTTATTTGTATCCAGAGAATTACAGATGCTGATCTTAGAGCTTTGGTATCTGATGAAGTTTTTCAGCCAGAAGTTGTTTGGAAACTTACCGATCTGCAGGTTATCACATTTGTATTAACTTAATTTGCATTAAGTAGATAGTAATGTGTAATAATCAGGAACAGCTTAACTGTCATTTGCTCATCACTTTCTCCTTGTGGACTTGGGAATTCTTGCGCTCTTTACGAAAGAGAAAAGATCGTGTTATTTTTTTCTTTTTTCTTCAACTAGTGCAACTTTTACATATTAAAAGCTTACTAAGCCAATGGAAGTTGTCGTCAACAACACAGGTAACTTGTGGAACTCTGGGCCTTTCTACTGCCACCGTTAAGCTAGTTGATTTTGATGGGAGAGAGCACGTTGCCTGTTCTATTGGAACTGGACCCGTGGATTCAGCCTACAAGGCTATTGATCTCATTGTGAAGGTTAGCATCTTAGTTCCTTTTGTATTGTACCAGTTATTGCAATGTCATTCAAAACTTTTTAGTAAAACCTCGTCGGGTTTTTCATTTTCGGGAGTTGAGGATACTGACAAGATCAAAATCCAAATTTTTTGCAACTACTTGATTCTGCTGTGGGAATTCGTTAGTTTTGTGGTTAGTTGTGTGTGAGAAGTTGAATTTGGGCTTTTGATGTCAGGAACCAGTCACTCTTCTTGAATATTCCATGAGTTCAGTCACAGAAGGCATTGATGCCATTGCCACCACCCGAGTTGTGATTCGTGGCGAGAATGGTAACACCTCCACTCACGCTTTAACCGGAGAAGCCGTTCAACGAACATTTAGGTATATACTCTGAGACGCCTCATTATTCAGTTATTCTTTTCGAATTTAGACCATTTATGCTTAACTCGATGATAAATCACTCAATATCTCAAAAGATTTAAACTTGTGGATCGAAAACAATTTAATTTTATTTATGTTTTTTCTAACATCCTCCTTCACGTGCCTAGTAGAGTTTTCGAGTAATGACAGATTTACTTTCTTAGCATACATTCTTTACTTATCTTCTGCGTGTTGAGTTCTAAGATATTTTTTTAATGTATTGTAATTAAAATAATTATTTATAATATTTATTATACAAATCAGAACTTGACATATCAGAAAATAAATTAGGAGAATATATTAAGAAGGTGAACATAATATTATCTTAAATTTTTGTATTGGTTCTTACAACGGAATTTCTTTTAAATGGGGTTAATTTTGACTAAGTTAGTTGATGTTTAAATTTGGGATTGCCACGTTAAGGAAACAATCACAAGAGCTTAAACGTGTGGGTCGCGATGAATGATTCAATCGTCTTTTAACAATATAATTTGGCCACAGCGGAATTGGAGCGGGAATGGACATCGTTGTTTCAAGCGTCAAGGCCTACATTGGGGCGTTGAACAAAATGCTTGGTTTCAAAGAGAATCCGGCAACCACAACTGTTGGAGAAAGAAAACCGGTGTCAGCTTGACAGATTGGAAAAATCGCCGGGCCGACCTATTAGGGTTCTTCAGGGTTTGAATTCATGGTGGGATTAGACTAAAGTATAGGAAGGAGTTTTTGTATGAATTCCATTATCTCTGTTTCATTGTGTGATGACCTTTTGAGTTTTAACAGATGCTGATTATTGTGTCCAGACCTAGATTCATGGTGATTTATGGAAGGTTATGCATGGCTTTTAATGTGAAAAGTTTCAGTTTTTTCGTCGAGACTCCAGTGATTGTGAGGGTTGACCTGGAGAAGAAACACAATTTTGAAAAAAGAAACTGAATTAAGAAGTTAAAAATAATGTTGGAACTTGGAAGCAGCAAGACATTGCTTGAGGTCGTAGAGAAAATTTAGTCAACTGGGCAAAAAAGTAATACTTAGTCGCGCAAAAGATTGAAACTTGGAAGCAATCCGACCATGTCATGAGTCATGACTATGATTCGACGATTTTAATAATATACAGTTATTATTAAAGCAAAGCTGTAAAGCTGCCGACATAAATTCTTCCCTTGTACAACAAGAGATCACTGTGTCAAAGCGTTCCATTTGGTCATTTTTACCAGATGATTTGGAAAAGATTCTGTAACTGCAGAGAAATCTATGGTTTTAGAGAGAGAAAGGGGAAGAAGAGGACTGCGGAGTTGTTTTAGGAGGTCAGAGAAGCAAAAGTACTTGGCTTTCTCTCTCTAAATTTATAATTGATAATTCACAATAAAGTGTGAAAAAGTAGAACTCTCTGCTCCGCGTTGCCTCTCTTGCATCCTTTTTTTTCTCCTCTTTGATCTGGTTTCAGTTCCACCTGTTTAATTGTTTATCCTGTCGTTTCAAATCTTGGGAGACTGATAAATTTCAAGGTATATTCAATCTTTTCCCTCTGTATTTCGATCTTCTTTTCCCTTTTTTTTGGTCCCCGGAAGTTGATTCTTTATCTGGGTTTGATTTTTTCTTTCGTTTTAGTGTTTGGCCATCAGCTGCTCATCTTTACAAAACCCAGTAAACGAGTTCAATTTCTACGTTCGTAAGACGATTTTTCAATTCGTTCTCGGAAGTTTAGCCTTGATCTTAGGTTTAAGGCGATTTTCTTTTTGGCTAAGTCATTTGAAATCGAGTTGGGAAAGGGGTAAATCTTTGTCTGGGTTTACTGGGTTTCTTTTAACTGTTGTTTCTGCTTGATCTTGAGAACCTGCTGACCATGTTTTTTTTATTTTTTATTATGTGAAAATCCAATTCCGTCATAGGCAGGGCTTTGTGATTTGGGGCTTCCACTTCCATGAATCTGTTCATCATTTGGGTAAACTCGTCAAAATAAGCCAATCTAATCTTCTTCTTCTGCTAGTTCTCATGATTTAATCACTGTTCGATTTTCATTTCTTGGTTAAACGAGAAGGTTTCATTTCTGAATATTTATTTATATTCTCATTTCTTCCAGTTTATCCCTGTTATGCTGACATAATTGGATGACAACCCTCTCATTTTCCACTGTTTTTTTTTAATTTATTATATTAAGTTTCTACTTTTGTTCTCAGTGACACATCTGCGCTCTCCTCTTGCATACAATATACATCTCTAGAAAAAAAAGTGCCTGAGTTCGGACTTTACGTGAAGGGGTAGGATGTGGAGGTGGCTTTGTTGCAGTTGTCATGGTGATGAGCCGTATACTTCAAATGAAAATGCTCGTCAAAAAAGTCCAACCCACTATGGTGATGGTAAAATCTCAATTTTTTTTTTTACATTAATGATCATTTGAGTAAAAAATTTAGAATGCAAAAAGAAAAACTTCCGGTAAAACTTGCCAAAGCTTTGATTAATCTAGAAAATATTCAATGCTAATATCTAAATCATATTCAATGCGAAGATCCATATTAAAGTTGTATTTCAAGTTTGTCCATGAAATTTTTGCGCAATTGCTACCATCATCATGTTCCATTACCCTTTCGTAACTTCTTTTGATTGTTTAATATGCATCGTATATGGATAGTAAACACAATAATAACATTTAAATAAAACATAGAAACACAACGTCTTGAAACTTTGAAATTTCAAACAATCTGCCTGTAGACCGACTATACAAATATTAAACACAATAATAGTCGGGCTAGGAGGACAATGCTTGGAGTCTCGAAGTTCCAAGTTGTTGTGTGTTTCTATGTTCTACTATTGTGTTTAATATTCATATCAGTATCACTATGGTATCATTAAAATTAACAAAAAATGGAATTGTGATGCTTGGATCTTGGGTTGAAATATGAGGAATTTCGCAAAGATTGAATTTGTTGTTAATGCTATGCATAGAGGATATCATGATCAATTTTACATTGTTTTGAACTTAGGTCATTCAAACGCGAAGGCCCCCCCACCTGTTAAAACCGAAGCACTGAAGGCACCACCAGCTATTGAAGTGCCTGCATTATCTTCTGATGAACTGAAAGAAAAGACAGATAATTTTGGTTCTAAATCGTTGATTGGCGAAGGATCTTATGGGAGAGTTTATTTTGCTACCCTAAGTACTGGTAAAGCTGTTGCAGTAAAGAAGCTGGATGTTTCATCCGAGCCTGACTCAAATGTTGAATTTCTGACTCAGGTTAGAATCAAGCTCTGAAAATCGTATGCTTGACTAGAATTTCAAATTCTTATGCTTAGTATTAACTTTGATTCCCAGGTTTCAATGGTATCAAGGTTAAAAAATGAAAATCTTGTCGAGTTGCTAGGTTATTGCGTTGAAGGAAATCTCCGTGTTCTTGCATATGAATTTGCAACAATGGGTTCTCTACACGACATATTGCATGGTAAATTTTAGGAATTGATCAGACAAGTAAATGAACAATCCATTGATATGATTGGTCTCGATAAATGCAGGACGAAAGGGCGTGCAAGGGGCACAACCCGGGCCTGTGCTTGATTGGATGCAACGAGTGAAAATTGCTGTCGATGCAGCCAGAGGGCTCGAATATTTGCATGAGAAGGTTCAACCGTCAATTATACACAGAGATGTAAGATCTAGCAACGTCCTTCTCTTTGAAGATTTCAAGGCAAAGGTTGCCGATTTCAACCTTTCGAATCAAGCCCCTGACATGGCTGCTCGGCTTCATTCTACTCGAGTCCTTGGAACCTTTGGATATCATGCTCCAGAGTAATGTTTTCATATTATTTTTTTTCCTACTTTTTTCATGGAATGTTACTCAATTGGATGGTTATATGCCGTCTTTTTGGCTATAAGTTCTCTACTCATATATTCTGGACTGGGGAACCATGGAAGGATCTCTAGTCATCTATGCATAAATCGTATCAACTTTATCATAAAGTTAAGATCTTATGCAACATTAATAAATAGTCGTTTTGAAACAAATCCAATATGATTTTGATATTTTGGATGAGGGAATATTAAATGAAAGCACGATTAAAAAGTTCATTATGGATATTTGAAGTCTTCACCCTACCGAAGAAAAGCTCGAAGACACCACATTTAGATATTAGTGCCATCATGAACGAAGTTGATGATTGACTAAAATATATTTTACCATCTTAATCATTTTTCTTACCAAGTTGATAAGTATTTCTATTTGGTTAATAGAATTTTGTCTCCTTTTTTTATGTAGATATGCTATGACTGGACAATTGACGCAAAAGAGTGATGTGTATAGCTTCGGAGTTGTTCTCCTTGAGCTTCTCACAGGTAGAAAGCCGGTAGATCATACCATGCCCCGTGGACAGCAGAGTCTCGTAACTTGGGTGAGTTGTCCAAAAGGCGGATCCTTCATTTGCGAAGAACTATGAATTTTTTTCTACGATGTTCTCTCATTTCACATGTGGTTTGATGTAATTTTTTTTAATTTCAGGCTACTCCGAGGCTGAGCGAAGATAAAGTTAAACAATGCGTAGATCCGAAGCTGAAGGGTGAATATCCACCGAAGGGAGTTGCAAAGGTACGAACAACTATGACCTCTAAAAATAGGACGCCTGGTTAGGAAGCCGTTTCGTGTAAGAATAAACTTAATTATGAAATAATTTCATCAAAAGTGATTTGGATCTTTCTATGGCGCAGTTGGCAGCGGTGGCAGCCTTGTGCGTGCAATATGAAGCCGAGTTCCGGCCAAACATGAGCATAGTTGTCAAAGCGCTTCAACCCCTCCTCAGGCCTCCGGCCCCCGCCCCCGAATCTTGATTGTTTTTTTGTCAGATTCTCATTCGTTTGCTTACAAATTATGTTAAAAAATGTTTCGACTTTTTTCTCTTCTGGTTTTGGTTTTCTATGCAAGTGTAAATGAAATTGGAGTCCTTAGCTGTGTTGAAAAACAGGAGACATCTTTGTTATGTGGTGGGAGTATAGACAAATATTTGTTAGTAAGAATCATTTTTCTTTCCCTAAATTTTGGATTGAGATCCAATTGAGTGTTGACATAAATTTTAGTCGAAATAGGAGTTTGATCAAATATATATCTGTTTGTGTGTAAGCGAACGCTTTAGTTTGGCTACTGAATTTGTAAATCCGATACAAGAACCTGGAGAAAATGTCAAAATAATGGATGAAATTGCTAGTTGATGAAACAAAAATTACAAAATGGAGATTGATGCGTTATTTCTTGGTCTACATCTTTGCTATAAAAAATTCGAGGATCCTGAACGGCGCTTCGTACTTGTTAATGAAGTCTTTTGCTTACAATATGAGACTGAAACCCTGCAAATGAATTCCTTTGAAAAAATATATATTCCCTGCAAAAAAGTTAGCCAAATCATGGTTAGTTAAGTTTATCATCTTGTTGCAGATTGGTCAATCTATTCATGGTAAAGACAGCTAAGTTGCATAGAATTTGAGGATAAAAGAAATACTAAAAAGTGAGGGAATCACTCTTAAACTCGATAAAATCGTGAAATGAATTATAGCATGCGTTAATTCACGATGATTTGTAACTTACCAGACACTTTAGGTGGGAAGAAGCGGCTGTCGCTCGTCCGATCCAACACGATGACTAGTCTGGAAATGAATTTTAAAAAATTGTGATTTTTTTTTTCAATAAAAATGGTGGTAGATAACTAGATCAAACAAGTTGGCTTTAAAATCATACCTCTTCATTCGCTCCAGCAGTCATATTTATAAAGGAATCTTTTGAACTGAAAGGTAACAATGTAATATAGATGTTAATACTTTTCCACAAGATCTTATTAATTGTCACCGATATCATGAAATACGAATCTCGGCAGGCTAGCTGGTTTGATGATGAAGAATTGCAGTGAATTGTTAACCATAAGCATAGACCCTTAAAATATTAATAAGAAAAGAAATTTTTCCTTCTAGTTTGAACAAGCTGAATAAGAACTATAAACATATTTTCCGATAAATAAATAAAAAAGTGCTTTTCCACAGATCATCGTTTCAGAGAGTCATTCACGATGATACTTTTTTTTTGATATATCATAGTATGCTTGTACCTGTGGTTATCATGAATGTCCACCATTTCCATTGTCCCAGTTGGCGGGTCATCTTTAACTTTTGAGAGAGGAGAAAAGAACTGAAGGCACAAAGAATAAGGGAATGATTGGTGGTAATGTTGAAATTAGAACACCCAGTTTATCGAGTAAATTGGCAAATGATACATTGTTCTTCATTAGAGAGTACCTGATGCATAGAGATGAACACAATAGAGATTCCTAAGAGAAAGTTCATAGTTAATATATGACCAAACAAAGCAGCGGAAGCTATCCCAGTAAAGATTGTTGCAACAGTTGATGAGTATTTCTTCAAAATTGTATCTGAATGGATCAAATTGCACAACCAATTACATAAGCTAAAAAGAAGACCATGTAATGGCTCATCAATAATTTTCAATTCAACTAAACTTGGATTTTGATGATCACATATTGATTGGCGTAAAGATTACTGAACAATACAAGAAATTCAACCATAATTTACCAGCATATTTGAAGAAAAAAGAGGATAGAATTCCTTGCGCAGCATTATTAGCTATTAGCAGCATGGTAGCTTTTGAATGGCCTTCAAAAATATTAAAGCTGCTAGGACCTATTACAAGCAAAATGAAAAATGAGGCACCATTAATGTCTAGCAATGGAAGAAATAATAGTAGTGCACAAAAATTTCTTATGGACTTTCAAGAGCCTGCCTTTTTCATATTCATCTTCTAACCCATATACCACAAAATATACACAATTTCCTTCACTGGAATAATTGATAGTTGCACAATTGTTGACTTATGTACCTAACTAAATTATTTATAATTACGGTTTTTATTGGCCATGAACAAGCCTCTTATTTCAATCAGAAATGTCGAGATAAAATATTTAAACTTTTATCCAACTTTTCTCGCATAAAGCTGCGAATACTGTTCATACAGAGAATCGTTCATTTACTTAGAGAAAACAAATACAATAAAGCAGGCACAATTAACGAAAATTCAAAACATAATTCTAACTGACCTTTAATGACGACAGTTCCTAATATTCCCAAAAAATTGAATATGGCACCATAACCATATAAAAATAGGTTCTGCAATTTGAAAGGAAAACGTAAGATTAAAGTGATTATCAAGCAGTCAGAGGACTTAAACATTTCTATTTTTTTCTTGATTTTTCAAAAAGTATTAATGAGACAGGAAACATGAAAATTTCTAAAAACTTACACAGAATGAGGTGTCAACTATGAAGATGACAGACTCTCTAACGATAAATAAGAACGAAACAAAGTATTATGGTCTTGAATATACCAAATTCTAAACCATTGACATTCAAACGCTTAATATTGGTTTCCATGAATGAGGATGTTTACAACTAGACATTACGTATACAGAATCTGAGCTTAATTAAGGATAGGAAAGAAAATATGTTATTTCTGAAAATCATGCAAAATCAACAATGTTCTTAGAAATCACTTGAAGATAGATGCTAGTATCATATTGGCTCTTCAAAGCATACTCATTAAACACAGAGGCCATGGACGGAACAGTGACCTGTAAAATAAATTCTCAAACTAATTCGTTAATGTGTATTAAAATCATATATGAAAAATACATAAATAAAGAACTCCAGTTTAGAGGATAAAAAGAAGAAGAAGAAATTGTATGATGCAAACTAATTAATAACACCGAAATTGACTTATGCATGATACCATGAGTATCAAAAGATTACTTACAAAAATAAAAACGTAAATGTAGGCAGTTAAGTCTATCGGAAGCCCCGTAGAACCGGGGCCATCAGGTAGAGACTTCAATTGATTGACACTTATCCCAATGAGTAATAGAGCAAGTGCCTCCCACTGAAAATAAGGATTTTATCAGTTTTAAATGCTGTACAAAATGATATAGAATAGCTGAATTAGAAGAGGAAATTGATAGTAGAAATATGGGCTCACCTGAATAACAGAAAACCGCCGCCTCATTATCATCTTCAGTAAAATAGCAATCACCAAAACCTGTACGTCCATGAACATCATTAAAAAGCCATATTAAAATACAAATCCTGCATGCATACATGTAACTATGGATAAAAAAGTAATCGTAAGTGTATAAACGAACGTGTCAAACAATAATTGATCTACTTAAAATATAATTAATATAGTAAATTATAAATAGTTATTTATTTGATTTATCACATCAATTTTTGACACGTTGGTAGATATTTTAAGAAAGTAGAATAATCATGAACAAATTTAGAGAGAAAGTAAAAATATATAATAATTAAAGAAGAAAGACAAATGAGTGAAAAGAAATTCAACCAAGCGAACACTTCAAAAAATTTAAGCCCACACTGCTTTACTTTTGTGATACAAAGAGCAAACCAAGCAAAGCATAGTAAGGCATTGCTCATTCTTTTATCTCCTAGTGAAACAAATAAAGATTGTCCTTGGGTAGTGACCCTTTCTTGATTCTTTTATGCAGCATGACTCTGCTATAGTCTTTAAATGAACATTTGCGCAAAAAATAGTGCAACTACCTTTAGATTGCTCAACATCTTTACAGTTGCAGGATTGAAATACAACTGCAAAAAGAAAAACAACTATCAACCATTATGACTCTGTCCCCTCCTCAACATAGTTGAGCCAAATATAATATTAAGGCCATATTGTAATTAGTAATAAATAGTTAGTAGAAGTTTATGAGCGTTAGTAGAAGTTGGAAGTAGTTATAGAAGTTAATAGTTAATGCAATTCTTATGCTTCTTACATGGTTGAAACACAATCATTCAACCATTAAAAAGTTGAATGATACTGTTATTTTTAATAATATAATTGAAGGCAAAAAGATATGAATTACCATGGGAGTTATACCTGCATGATAAATTTTAAATAGTTATTAATGGCATATAGAAGTGCAGGAACAGCGAGGAGAGTGTTGTTGCGAGCTGCCTGCAAAATGATGGTACAATACAATTTATTGATAAGTGAATGAAAGATATCATTAAACATCTATAGATATCATAAAAGAACTCAAGACAACGGAAATTTTGAAAATCCAACATCTTCAAAGCTAAGAAGATGACTGAAACGCGAATGAAAAATTAAAGCGGAATGAAAGTATTTACATTAAAATCATAGAAAAAAAATTTCTAACAATTAACAGCAAAACAACAACCATACATGTGAAATCAAATGCATAATTGACATTGGGAACTAGATAAAATCTATTGTGATAAGCAGAAGTGAATAAGTAGAAAGAAGAAAAAATTCCACTGGAAAAATTACATTTAGAGCACTGGAATTTGATTGGGAAAATAGGAGGGCAAACGAACAGCAACTCACAGTTTGTCAGATATCACTGAAGAAAATATAAGTAAAAAGCTGACATTTTAGACATCCTACATTTAATATAACTAAGAAAATATCAGCGAACAACCAATATAAATGAGATTACATTACTACATCACCCCCTTTTCCAATACCAATAACGTTTTTCTCCTTCAGGAATTCTATTACTCAATAAGTGGGGAAAAGAGATTTCATAAGCTTGTAGGAAACTAGTACCTGCATAAACGTTGAAATTGAGAGAAGAGGCTTCTCCCCTACTTTCTGATGCCTAGACTGAAGAATAAATCAAACCTTAATACATGAATAGCAACCCAAAATCATCATCATCAACATAAGTAAAGAAGCATCAAACACTTATTCAACAAGTTCCAAGAATTTAAAATATATACCCTCTTCCTTTCATATTTTGCTAATAATAGATTATAAAAATTTATTAAGATGATTTTAGTCACTGCTACTTCATCAAACCGAAGAATGGAAAATGGAAACTGAGTTCACATATGCAGATACAAATACAATTAGCACAATGCATCAAATAATGAATGTACCTGGACTATAAGCATGACAATGGCAAACAGAACTTTTGCAGTCTCGGTCAGAAAATTAACACTAATTGGGCTGAACAAGAATTTCCCATCCACTTTGGACATATAAACCAAAATAGGCTGGTACGATTGAAAGATTAAATAAGAAAGTTAAAACGAATAAAAAATAATAATTAAGAAAAATATTTAAAAAAATCGTGAAATTTAAAAAAATCACAGAATTATGAGTTTGGGCCACATCAGTCTCCTGCATCAATTTGTGATGCACAATTGGTGGTCCCTCTAGAAAACTTTTTCCTTTACTAGGTCAAATCTCAGGAAAAACTTAGTTACTTGCAGATTGAATATTTTTCCTATTTACAAGGATAGGGGAAATTTTTTTCTTGTAGGGGAGACAAGGAACCTTGGAACAATGTCAGATTATTGTCTTATAATCGTCGAACCTTACAAATTTGAAAGGGGACCTGTCCCTTTCAAGTGTGAAAACATGTAGTTGCAGCATAATATCTAAAGACTACAACTGTTGAATCTTAAAAATATCGAAAGACTATGGAGCAATAATCCAAGTGGATCGGAAACCTTCAAATGTCTGAAGATACTTCAAAGTTCAACTGGAACTAAATATGTAGAATGTTTCTGCATTTGTGATAATGAAATTGATAAGAAGGTTATTTGAAAAAAAAACTATAATATTAAACACCCTGAGTATCAATTATCCTATATTCCATTGCAATCCTTGAAAATATATTTCTCTCAGCGACACATTTCGGGATAATTTTCAATCATCCATTTCTGGTACACAAGTTACATGAGTTAATAAAATTTTGTAAAAAATATTGTTTGAGTATCTTTGACACCTTGTAAATCGTACTAATCATAAAGGTTTAAATCAACATGGTGGCATTATAATACTAGCATCTCAAGAAAATGAAGAATAATATGGGTTACCATCTTAATTATGGGTTACATTTTCATAATGGTTTTTATTCATGAACATAGGGTTCTCGAATTTAAACTTCAAAGAAAAAACATAGATATATAATCTGATCCAGCAAAATAGCGTTCATAAATTTTTATCATTAAAAATGAAAACAGCTTTTCTTCACCCGTAATACTTAAAATTTCTATCCCGTAGCATTTGGCCTTACTGACAGAATGAACTGAAATAAAATAATACTCTAGATTTCTTTCATAAAACTGTTCTTGATTAGAAAAACAGAATAACTGGTCAATCAGTTTCTGTCAAATATTGAACTATCACAACTCAGTTTATCCTTTCCATCCACGTGGAAATTATCTTCTATTGAGTTATTTAAAGAGAAAAAACACTGATTTGGAGTGCCACGAAACAACAATTACCTGAAGACCAACTAAGATACAATCACCAACAACCAAGAAGATGTTTAGTGCACGTTGCTTGGATGTATTTCTGCTCTTACGTCGGTCATATGCCCTCGACACAGTTTTTCTGGTGGGAGAAACCAACTTGGAATGGCAAACGCTGCATTCGATCATCCCGTTTTTCATTTGTACTCCTCCTATCTGTTGGATTAATGAATCTGTAGGGAATGTCTTAACATCAGCCAGTACTGACCGTTAGAAATCCATGACATATACAAGTTACAATATATAAACACATAAGCATGGTATAGATCTATGACACTCCATCATTTTTTTGTCAGTGGAAGAAGAAATGCAGAATATTTTAATACTTAGTTGAACTATTTTTATTTTTAACAATGAGACCAAGTAATAATAGCGAGCATTTAAGCTTCAAGAACGCCAATATTTTCAACGCCCTCCCGACAAATGATACCAAAAGAAGAAAAAAATAAAACATAAACCCCGTCGCGCAATTCTACAGTTTTTGTGAGGAATTCGTAATCATAAAACAATTCCAAGTATCGCCAAATCCTACGATTTAACATTAACATACGAATTCAGATAGATCTAGTCAAAAGGCCTTCAATTTTAATGTTTTAAGAGAAAAAATATCGTTAACCTTGCAAGAGAACATTAAGGCAAATCAGATCTTGCAAGCTCCAACCAAATTGAGCTTCAGTCGACGATAGAAAAAGAAATGACCGAAGAAAGTCCAACTCCAATGAATGAAATTTCAAAACCGACCTGAGCTAGATAATCTCGCAGCCGAGCATTAAACGCGCAAATCAGAACGAGCGCAATGATCTAGAAGTCAGCAAATCCGCCAGCTTGAGTAGCTGCGATTGATTTCTCCTGCAAATGAACGGATCGTCCAATCAACAAATCTCTGTACCTCTCAGAGAATCATGATCTTCATCGTCGTAGCTTTTATGGAGCTCAAATCCTCAGATACGAGGAATGTGCGGAGACAGACGTAGACACAGATTGCGGGAAACGCCTTTCATAGTTATAGTGCTCTCTCCATCTCCCCTTCTCTCTCTCCCTCCTACTTATAATTACGTAAACTATAAATTAAACCATGAAATTTGAAAAATACACATTTAGCTTTAAGGAAAATTAGCAATATACCCTCTGTACTCTGGGGGTACACGCAAACTGTACCTTGTACATCTTTTTCGTCAATTAACCCCTAGTACTAACTTTCATTAACACTGATATTTGGGGTTATTTTGCTTTTCTATCTATAACTGGAGGTGTATTAGATTATTACCCAAACTTTAAAATTGAAATTATTCGTTTGTTTTTGGTAGGATTTGCCGGCTTCGTTAATTGCCTGCGACGCCCCTTGGCTCGCAAACCGGAGCTCACTTTTGGCGGCGCCGACTTGAAAATTCGACCTATTGATGCTGGTTTCCGCCTTTCAGCGGGAAAGATCTTGAAGATATCAGCTAGCGACGTCTTAATCCGCTGAGGCAAGATATAGTTCTGCCATTGCTGTCTGTTGATTGAGAAGATCTGTTTCAGACCTAACGCAGCTACTTGAGAACCGGCGGAGGATCTGAATAGAAGAATTTAAGGGAAAAAGCGAGTGAAAAATTTCCAAGATCAATTTGGTTTGTGCATTTCTGCTTTTTCTAGTTTGTCCATCTTTTTGTTTCGATTTGGTTTGGCTCTCCTGCGTTTTAGTATTTTTCCCAAGCAATCAGTGCGAAGAGAGGAATGAGAATTATTACTAATATTTGCTCAAATAATCACAAGTACTCAACAGTAACTGAACTAAACAATCATTCTGTAGAGAAAAAACAGCTCCTAAAAATTTCTTCTTCCTTGTAGTCCGTACTTTCTTCGCGGCAGATGACCTTTCAAAGCCCCGATTCCTTTCTTTTTTTCTCTCATTCATGGTAGTTTGTTTCGATTCTTCAAGTATTCGATTCAACCTTTGATCCAGATAATCGGGTTTCCTCTTGGGACAATTCAATAAAGCCATTATTTGTTTTGCTGCAGAATTGCTTTTGAAATCAATACAACCTTTTTGAATAATTTATTAAAGATTTTACTTGGGTTAAATGGTAAATTAATTTGGTAGTTCCTTGCATTGATCTCTTATCATACTGAATTGTACGTTAAAAATTGTTATGATGGTTGAATTTGTGGTTGTTGTTTCTTGTGAGCCGTATGTTGTAATTATTATAAAGTTTGCCTATATTGTACGGTGGAATTAATATTACTCTTTCAATGTCTATAATGAAACTTCAACTTGGGTTGAACGTGAATTTAATTTGTTAGCCTTTGTTATTCTGACCTCTTTGGTAAACAAATGCTGATGATTCAAGTCTGGATTTTCAGCTTTTTGCTACTTGAAGAGAGATGGGGAGAAGGATATTAAACGATGCACTTAGAGCCATTGTCAATGCAGAGAAAAGGGGAAAGTCCATGGTGGAACTAAAACCAATTTCCACTGTCATGTCTTCCTTCCTTAATGTTATGAAAAGCCATGGTAAAGCTTTCAATTCCTTGACTTAATCTATAACTCAGAATTATCCTCCCATCAGTGCTCCTCTTTTGAACTTTATTCACCTTAGTTCTTTTATTGAAATCCCTCTTGAATCTGCTGATTCATTTCATTTCTTACTTCACGTTTTGGTATAAATATACTTTACTTCCATATGGTACTCTGCAATTATGAAATGTTGTTTCTTTCTTGTAATCAGTGTCAAGGAGTTGTATGAGAAATAAACTGATAGATGATTTTTTGTAACTTTCATTTAGAGTTGAAGGAAATGAAGGAAATAGAATTTTTAGATGCCACTGCGACATAAATCTTGCTTGTTCCTTACGGGCGTCATAATAAATGATCCTGTATGGTAATTTCTCACTTTCTTAGTTGACATATTCTTTAGTGTAAACAGTACTTAGCTTTCTCTTCTCTTTGACCAAGCTTATAATTGTTCAGATTTGAGTCGAGTGGCATCGTTGCATTTTATTTATAAAAATGTCTTGATTTACTGGCACTATAATGCTGGAGAATTGTATGTATACCTAAGATGGATGATTTGGTCCGGCTTTCTAGGATGTATTTGCTGGAACAGTTGACTTGGAAAGTTTTACCATTTTACAACTCAAGCTATATTTACTGGCAGAAATTATTAAATGCATTCTAATATTGAAGCTCACATTGCAATGGCAATGCTTCAGAGGAACACAGAGTTACAAACTAAACTGGTGCTTCTCTAATCTAAACCAAATTATCATTTTTTTTTTGGTAAGTTAATTATATTGAAACAAACAAGAATTTACATCGAATCCACATTTGTGTTGAAAGTGTATCCCTTGCGCTCAATATTTTCATTTTACTAAGTTTTGGCTTATTTATTATGCATTCAACCTCTGGTGGGTCCCCGATTTGGTGTAGGGTACATCAAGGATTTTGAAGTTTATGACCCACACAGAGTGGGAAGGATAACAGTTGATCTACACGGCAGGATAAAAGACTGTAAAGCATTGACCTATAGACAGGACATCAAAGCAAAGGACATCAAAGAGTACACATTTCGCTTGCTTCCAACACGACAGGTTTGTAGTTACAAACTGATTGCATCTGTGGCTATTTTCTTCATTTTTTTATCAGTAACAATGTGCATTTAGAGGAAGAAATTTCCCTAGAAGAGAAAGGAAGAATCCTTTTGTTGAACATTTTTTGTCAATCTCCTCTATTTTGATACTCATTGCTCTTTCTCCATCCAGTGGGGTTATGTCGTGATTACAACTCCAGATGGTATTTTGGATCATGAAGAGGCAATCAGAAGAAATGTGGGCGGCCAAGTGCTCGGGTATTTTCACTAGAAATCTGATGATCACTATCATATTACTTTGCCTTATATTGTGATGGTCTTTTTTATAATTCTCCCTATTTGAATTCTGTATTATCTGGAGACATCGATGACTAACAACTTGAGCGCGTTGGACAGTTTCACTTTTTTTTTCAATAAAACATTTCCAAGCTCATGTATAGTGCATAGATTCCATGGAGGCAACATGAATCCCCTATTATCTATTAAAGTTAATGGCATTCGACCCTCTTATTCCTAGGAATGCATTAGGAAACCATAAGTGAGGGATGCAATGTTCTTTGTTTTTTTAGTAACAGTTTCACTCATATTGATCAAACATACCCAGCAGATGACCGTGTTCTGTACAATTTCTCAAGGAAATTCATCAAATTCTTCAAAAAATAACAAACAGTTCTAGAGAAGATAAGAGATTAGTTTGTGTTTATTTTTGTAATTACTACAAGTAGGACTCAAGGTAGCCATAGTTGCGCTTTCGGTTATATATCACCAAACTGGCATAGGTTATGTTTATTTGAAGAGCCAATTGACAAATACTTATAATTATAAGATGTTTATTGATAATTATAGTCAATTGAAAAACATTCCTAATACAGAGTGATTATTGATAATTATTTTAATTTTAATAATGGTTTGACTAAGGTAGATTCGTTTGGCCACAAATGGACCAAAGTAGATGAGACCAACATGGGTTGAGTTTTCGCATTGTACCTGACCTTGTTCCTCGTGCTAATGAAACTTACTTTACTATATCATCATCTTTTGTACCACGTCGAATCTTTTTTTTATCTTACTTCACACTTTGGAAGAGATTCAAGGAATGATTGGGCACATCAAATGCTAGGAGCATGATAAGTTCATTGCTTCATGATGCATCCCTTTGCATGTGTTGCTTATTCAATTGTTTATGCGTCCGTTCAAAAGCACAAAATATCTTAATCGATCAAGTTTATTAATCATCGTCAATGTCAACCTAGCACATGCATTCTCGATAAAATTTGAAGATTTTTTAAGGGGTTACGACCAAAAAACTTTGATAAAATTACTAACATCTAATGATCATTTACCACTGATAGTTCATAATTTTTGCTTTCAACCAATCAAACAGCGACACATACATTGTAAAGACCAAAGACAGTGACTAAATTTAACGATTTCTTACATGGTAGGGATTGAATTGTCGATGAGCGAAAGTCTGGGAGTCAATTTTTTCATAAAAAAAATTTGATGGTTATTGCCGCATTCTAATTCGCATAATCTTCGATAGAGTAAAGCAACAAATCAAATAAAAATAATAGTAAACTAAGGTCACATAATGCTTGAAGCATCTGCCATGATGACAACTGTATAACAGCAAGACATGGGCATCTAGAGTCGGCTTAAAGCAAGTAAATTTAGTTAATTCACACTTACACTTCACGTTTTTCTCCATTAAAAACAAGATTTCTTCACCATTTTTCAGATCAACTAGATTCTATCATCACAGAAAATCAAGCCCAGGAGAAGGAAATAGACTTACTATCAATGAATGAAGCAAGATTCTCCAAAAATCCATCTTCTCAGGTGCAATCATCACAGTCTGCATCTTCTACCAACGAGTTGTCTATTCAGTCCCTGGAAGTTTCAGTTCATAATCTCATAAAAAGCTGGAAAAGAAGGCAAAAATGGCAGAATTTGTTCAATTATAGAGATCATCACCTCAGTGAATCCCCATGGAGAATTTCTTTAGCCAAATTCTTAGATTCCATGCCAGCTCGGGTCATTGTGGTTTTGCTCATTCTTCTCGACCTCGTCTTGACCATCCTCGAGTTATCCTCATCCCCGCGAACTTGTCATTCGAAAAACTATTCAGCCGAGGAAACCTGGCATCATTGGGCCAGCATTTCGATTCTCAGCCTTCTTGCTGCTCGGTCAGTGGCTCTAGCCATAGGTCTCGGCCGTTCCTTCTTCGGGCGACCAGGGTACATGATCGACGGCGCAGTCGTGATTGGGGCATTGGCTTTGGAAGCCATTCTTGAGAGGAAGGGAGGCGGGCTGCTAATCTTGGTGAGCTTGTGCCGTGTTGTCAAGCTGATCGAAAGTTCACTCGAGCTGGGCGTGGAAGACATTGAAGCACAGATTCAAGCAATAATTTCACAGTTAGAGTCAGGGGGTGAAGAACATAAAGAACTCTCCAACGCCAATGTTCAGAAGGATAAGATGGTAGATGAGCTTCGAATGAATTAGGAGTGTAAATCCTCATTGGTTGGCCAATGACCTGTAAATTACGAAAAGAAAAACACACATTCCAAATGCATCTTAAATAATCATAGAAAAATACAATTCGCTGAGATTGCGACAGAATTAGATAAGAGCACCTGAAAAGTTCTTAAATTCCAGTCTTTTGTTGTTGTACCTTTCACAGGGATCTTTTTGTGCGTTTTCTTCCCGAATCTTCCACTCTTTGTTCGTTCTTTTCTTACTCGTTTTCTTTTTCTTCTAGTCTTCCACTCTTTAATTTCTCCCTGCTGCTTTAATGCATATAATTCATAAAGCGGCGATGATTTTCAGTAGCATTAGTATCATAGTATTCAAAAAAGATGATGCAATTCTTCACACTTGCCAATCATTTTGTCATCCTGAAAGCTACCAGCCACCTGCTGATGAAGATTGGGCCAGTGCGTGGGCCGGATCATCCTAGTTGGCCCACAGAACCTTCAATACCGGTACCCAGCCCAAGCCCATGAACTCCTGTCTCAGACTCTCAACTCACTCATACCCGACACCCGTTACCGGTTCACTTTTGAAATAATACGCATAACCATTAATTGTAGCCGTATAATATAATTTATAAATCTGATAAAAACTTGAGTCAGACATTCCGTACTAAAGTGTCAACGTCTGTGTCAGAATTTCCTACCAAATGGCTCCAAACTCTGACTCACCGACTTGGTCTTCTTCTTAACTTTTCAATCTCACTCTCTCCTCTCCCGCAACCCCCGCTACTCGCCCTGGGAATCACCTACGTGGCTCCACCAATGGTATTCTTGTAATTCTCGCTTCTCTTAAGGGGGAGCCATGGAAATATCTGTAATTGGTGACGTGTGAAAGCGCGTGACGACGGCGTTGAAGAAAGAGGAAAAAGAACAAAACTAGTTTTGAAACACCGAATCGTTGGTCGTACGCTGAAGATCCTCTCGTCCTTCTTCTGTCTTTTCCTCCTTTTTCCACTGTCATCCCTTTGTCTTCTCTCTATTTTCCAAAATGCCACACTCTGCTTCTTCTCCTTTCTCCTATTTTTTTAACATTTATTTACTGATTTTGAAGATCTAAAACACCAAATTTCACCCTAGAATGATGATCCTCGTTCATGCACACGTGTCAACAAACCAATAACTCTCTCTCTCCCTCTCTTGATCCAAAAATCAAAATACCTCGCCCAGACCCAGAGTTCTCTACCCCAGCCTGACAATATATGAATAAGTTAATCCCGCTAACTTGTCAATCTTCATCTTCATGTCACTGAAATTCGGTAATCAAAGCTTGTCTGTAAATATGGCTACGGCCATGTAAATACCCAATAACCCCTTGCCTCTCTCTCTCTCTCTCTCACAAGCCGCCTTAGAAGTAAGAAAGTAAAGCCTTTCTCCCGTTCAGCATCAGCCTGCAGGGTTATCTCTAGAGAGAGAGAGGGTAACTCCGAATAAGATACATTAAAAGGGAATTGAACAGAAGCTTTGGAATTTGCGCAAATCCCTCTGCTTCAGATCAGGTCTCCTTCGGTCACCACTGTTGCTTCCTGCTTTTCTCTCAATTTCTGAAACAAGGAAGCCTTTTACCAGGTGAAAAGATGACGCTTTCTCCTGCTTTCTAACGACCTCTAGAAATGCTGGACTACGGATGGGAGAACCCGCCGGCGATGATGATCTCCGGCCAACAACCGGAATCCGCCATGGATGCCGACGCCCAACACTCTCCTCGCGAGATCATCGATCACTACACTGCTTCTCAAACCATCTTCTTTCATCCACAAAATAGCTTTGTTTCTTCACACAATGCCTTGTTTTCTCACCATAGCAGCCTCCAACAAGCTTCTCCGTCGCACATTCATTTACTCTACGACCACCGGACTGACCTAGTTGCTTTTGATCCCGTCGTAGGACCAGACGCCGGCGCCGGCTTTCTTCTGGTTCCGAAAAGCGAGGACGTTTTCGGACCGCCGCCGCCGACGGAGTTCGCGACGAGGATAGGGTTGAATTTGGAATGGAGAACGTATTTCTCGCCGGAGGACGATTTCATCAACCGGCTCTACCGCCGTAATGGGCCAGCCGAGTCAGGTATAGGCAACTCGCCTAAATGTCAGGCGGAGGGATGCGACGCCGATCTGAGCCACTCAAAGCACTACCATCGCCGGCACAAGGTCTGCGAGTTCCACTCCAAAGCCTCCACCGTCATTGCCGCCGGTCTGACTCAGCGATTCTGCCAGCAATGCAGCAGGTTACTCCAATATAAATTCTACCCTTGCTCTCAAACACCATTGTCGATCGTCATCTCCAAAACCCATGTCGGAAATAGCTCCTCTGATGACGGGAATATCCCTCGTCGGAGCCTCTTCCACGGCCACCAATGATTGGTTCGTCGTACATTCAGGAGTAGATCCCGATTTGTAGAAATAGTTTCAGAAACGCCATTAATATTATTAAACCTTAATTCCACCGTTTTGATGTAATCAAATCAAGAACCTCTTATAATTTACCTCTCTTTCGCAGATTCCATCTTCTGGAGGAATTCGATGACGGCAAACGGAGCTGTCGAAAGCGATTGGCAGACCACAACCGCCGACGGCGAAAAACCCATCAGTCCAATCAAGCAAGTGAGAAACCACAGCCGCAAATTCCTTCGTTTTCTGATAATCTCACAAGTTAGTATCGCTTTCCGAAACCATGCATAAAAATTAGAAACTTTATTAAATTCGACGAATTCAATGAGAAAGATTAGCAGATGAGTATAATTCATCATCCTCTTGTCAGGGTCGCCGGCCGATTCCGGAGCACAATCATCTTCTTCGGTGACTGTGGCCAAATCTTCGAGGAGGAGAATGCCCTTCCACAGCTTTACTCCGACGTCATATCCGGCTATAACATCTTCAGCATCATCAAGCTCAATTTTTTTCTCAAATGGATGATTTCCCTGCAACAAAAACAAAGATGTTCAGTGTTGGATATAAACTGGATATAGCAGAAATATAATGAAGGATCTAGTCTAAACTCTAAACAAGCTTCCCATGCATGCCGTTGACCTGAGGTTTTCTTTCGTTGTATCCACTGTTTTCCTCTGCAAATTTTCCGGAAAATTGCAAGAATTCAGAAGAAGACGACTGTAAATTTCAGGCAGAAAGTCGATCTCCTGATCATTTGTTAATGAAAAAGGCATGAAATATTGAAACTCTCTCTCTCTCTCTCTCTCTCTCTCTCTCTCCCTTTGTCTCTCTAAAACATTAAATTATAACAGAAATATTAAACATATAATTTTTTTTTCTTTTTCACCAATCTATCTAAAATTTGTCCTTGTTCATCAAGAACATCTCACACAATCAATTCAGATGACAAAAAACAGTGCAGAAAATGAGAATTACTGCAGTTGAAACGATATTATCTTCGACGAGTGAGTGAGCTAGGACAGCGAATTTGACCTTCAAACCCAGTGGTAGCAGCTGACGACACTTTCGTGGCTCAAATTTGTTGAGTTACAAGCGGAAATGGAAGTCAAATCTAGTGCAAAAGTTGCAATGAAGTTCTACTTCAAAAAAAATGTATTTTCAATGGAATTTGATCAGAAACGATCCAATATTCGAGTAATTTGCGATAGTTCAACCATAGATTAGACCCGTTCTGGTGGGATTGAAGCGTTCGATAACGAAAACCTGATCATAAAGCCATGCTGGGTTTCGATCCAAAATAGACAATCTCTTGCTTGCAGTTCTGACCGTAATATGTTTTTGTCGATAAAATTTGTGCCGCTCGGAGGGAGATTACGTAAACAATAGTTGTAAGTTTATCTTTTAACTCCATAGAAATGAAGAATCGGAAAGCAAAAGCTGTAAAAGCATGGACAAGAAACGAAAACAAAGGACAAGATAGGGAAACCACAGAGAGGAAGAAGATGAATCCATAACTATTCTAGATAAAAGGACACTTTCTCAACTGTGAAATTGCTGGCAACAGTTTGAGGAAACAAGTGGGGAACTTCCGGTTTCTAGATTAAACTTCATTATCACATTACATGCGAAGTTAATCTCCGCATTTCGGGTCTTAAAATCTTGGTTTTATCGTTGATCACTCTAATTACGTTACTAGAAATCGTAAGGATTAGATGTTCGATATTCTCGTGGTTTAGATGGTTCTCCACTTCTATCACACACCCTCTTCCAGCCGTGACACAAAAAGCTTATTTTCTGCTTGTTTTTATGAGATTTCTCGGGCTTATTTGCATCGATCAAAGAATTAAAAGGGAAAAAAACAAATGAACGTGACAAGAATTTAAGTGGTGGTGGGGCCCTTCACTATTGCATCCAATAATTCGAAATTATGAGCTGCTTGATCGAGTCCTTTGTAGCCAAACTGCCTAATTTTTCGGTCAAGATTGTTTTTAGCCGTCTTTCTCTCGTCCTTTTGTGTTCCTCGCATTCTGTCCTGCTCAACATATCACTATTGATGTCGATGAAAGTGAAAAATCTTGCGTTTCAATCAACTAACTTGCACGCTCATCCATAATTGGCCGCATCATCTAGGGATAAATTTTCACCTTCGCTTCCGTAATGATGTGATTTCACATGATAATAAGTTGGCGATATTTGATAGAGAGGTTGTTCTCATAAAGAAATGCTTAAAATGGACGGAGGTATTTCATTTTCACTAGAACCGTGCCTTAAAAGTTCGAAAAATACTCATCAAGGAGACAGATACTAAAAGAAAAATTGAAGAAACTCAATTTATGTGAAAGCTATGTAGGCTTGATTAGGACACATCATGCGCTAAAATGTTGCAATTTTAGTTGTAACGTCCTTCGTTAGTCAAAGTGCAATATTATTTTTTCGTGCCAGAGTCATCTTGGATTTGTGACAGTTCAAAATGTGTTATACTTGGTAGAAAAATAAACTCTAGTTATATAATAAAACCACGGTTGATATGACAACAGCTAAGGATTGCGATTCGAACCCATACGTCATATAATAAAACCCTAAAACCCGTCCATTCAGCACTCGCCCACGATCGATCTTGGCCATACTGGCTTGATCTCATGAAGTAGGTTTTTCCACGCGAATTGAATAAAATTATCGTGACTTGCAAAGAGGGTGAAGATGGAGGGATTTTTGTTGGTTTTTGAGAAATGGCCAAACAAATAAAAGTGGATGGAGCTTTATCAATCCACGTACTTGACACAAATCTTCGTGAAAAATTTGGAAAAAATATGTGTCGGTTTATCAAGTGAATTACGTGTCACTCGTTGATTTGATCATTAATCACGATGTAACGATTAGTTCCTTTTATTAATGATCTCTTTGAAGGTATTTTTATCCGACTTAGGATTAAAAATTCGTTCATGTAACATGATATCATCGGTGAAGACTTCAGATATTTTTGTCCGGATCGCTTTTTGGGTTCGTGACAAGTTAAGTAGGAGCGTTACGCTATCATAGATGTAAAAAGATGAGAAATAATCATGAAATTACATTATTATGTTATACAATGCTGGGAGAGGGACAGATCACGACTCTTAACACACCCCAAAACATGCTTTCCCACGAACACGAACCCTTGACCTTAAAAAAGCTTCTTTTTTCTCTCTTTCAAAACATGACATCCTTGAGAAGTTTATACCGCCGTGGAGTTGGCCGGGGCGACGGCACTCCGCCGGAACTTTTGCCTTTCTCCGCCGACTCCTCGTCCGGTTCGTGCTGCTTTATTCTTCCTCCCAAAGATTCCGAACGGTTGTTCGATCCAGAGCCGCCGCTGACCAGAGATTTCTTCAGAGAACCGCCGTGGGATCGAGTAATTGATCTTTCTTGACTCCGACACCAATCGCACACGTCTATTTGCCTCCTTGTTTCGCTGTGGTAGTTGCTACAGTACCTATGCAGATCACATGAAACTAATCATATTTTCGAAATCAATTTATCTTTATTTTATGTTAAGATCTAAACCAATACAGCATTGAAGGATTCCAGAAGCAAAAGCAAGGTGCCGGGAAGAAGAAGACGCCGCTGAGAGAGAGAGAAAGGCATACGAGTGCTGGAAGCGATTCCGACAGTTGTGGCAGCGGAAAAGCTTGTCGGGGAAACCAACATCGCCGCACATGCAGCAGACAGTCTGAAGATCCACCATTGACGAGCTTGAATCAGCTTATTCTAACCAAAACACCAAAACACCAAAACAAAACGTAGAGAGAGAGAAAGGAAAGAGATGAATTCGTGGATTTCAGGCGTCAAGTCGGTGAGTGAAGGGTGAATCCCATGATGGACAGAGGTTTGGATGCTGTCGTTTTCAGTTACTGCAGGCTGCAGATAGAGAGATAACAGAGAGAGAGGGCCATCTTCTTTATTATTATTTATTTACCACATTAATTATTTAATCTATTCTTCGTGACACGTGTACGAATAGCAGCCAATCCAATTCGACAGAGTGGACACTTGTGACGTGGGCTGAGGTTGCTTGATTTCACTTATTCTTCTTTTAACTTTCTTTTATCTTTGACTGATTGGTAAAAAGCCTAGACCTTCTGCCACCACGCTCTCCTCTAGAGCGTGTCATCACTCTCTAGCCACGTAGCACCTATAATATAAACATAAAAAAATAACGTTATTTACCGTTTACATATTTTTTTAAAAATAATTTATACGTTCACATAATAAATAATTATTTTAATTATAATATATATAATAAGATGATTTTAATCTTATGCAAAAAAAAATCGATCAATGCATAGTTTCAATTACAACATAAGAAAACATAAATTTTAAAATTCTAAATTTTGGAAAGCAATCTTAAGCATCTTAATCATATACCATGATGAGATGATAGACAATTAAGAATATTTGTCGATACAATATATGATTCAGGCGTTACTCCTTCCAATCGTAGGGCGCTCGATCAACGACTAAGTAGTCACCTCTGATGTCCTTGGCCACTCTAATCTCATCGTCAAGATAAACATTTTCAAACCTATGAACACCAAAAATAAAAATACTTACAAAAAAGATTGTAAATGACGGCTGAAAATATGATCAGAAACCGGTGGATAATTGCAGCCACTCATCATGTCTTGGTCGGGAAAACGGAGAGATAAACTCAAGAACAGAGTCAGAGAATTCAATCTAAGCTGATTTTACCGTTTGATTCGACAGATAAACTTAAGAACGGAGCTAAAGAACTCACCAACCCTGCCCAAATGGCGGCAATGGAATTCCCCAGTTCTTCGTTCTCAGAACCGCGCTCGTAAATCTGAATCGGAAGATGATTTCGTCGCAGTCCAGATTCAAAGCAGTTCAGAATCGAATGAAAAATCTGAGTAATTCTTGATACCTGAAATTAACTCGCTGAGGCGAAGCAATTTCAATCCCAGAACGAACGAAGAAAACCCCATCCGGTGGAAAAGTGATGACGTTGTTAAGGATTTTTTTCTCCACGTCGATCACCTGCAAGACGTCGCCGGCGCTGGTGCCGAACAAATAAGCTTTCTCTACGATGAAGAGCTGCTCCTTCTCCGTCGTCCAGAGCATTCTCCAGGTTGCAGAGAGGGAATCTCCCGTCGTGACGGAATCTCTCCCCAGAGAAGCCATAGCCTCGATGGCTTTTATTATAGAAGCTCGAGTCCCGGGGCTTCTCTGCGTTTTGAGCCCTCGATCTTGGTCGGCGATGAGGGAGAGCAGCTCTTGCTTGGCCGGATTTGAGTTGCCGGCGGTGGAGGAGGAAGCAAAAAGAGAGGATTTTGAGGAAATGGGGTTTGGGATTTTCATAGGAACGGACGGAAGAAGCAACGCCCTGGCCATCGGAGACTACTGATCGGGAAGCCGGCGACAAAATTGACCAGATTCACGACGTTCGTGTCTCTGGACTACACAATTTCGCAGTCTGTATTCGGATAATTAGAAATTCCCGGGAAAAATCATTTTTATTTGATTTTTTTTCCTTTAAACTAATAAAATACTAATATTTAAAATAATTATCAAAGGATATTAATGTGTTTTTCAACTATGATATCAATTGACATATAAAAATATTAATAATAAAATAAAAAATCAAAATTAGAGGTAAAAAGATGCCCAACGACAAAAATTTAATATTAACGTATCGTTGATAAACTTTTAAAATTTAACATATCAATTGAAAACATATTAATAATTTAACGTACTAATTGATAAAATAGAAAGGTTAAAGTGACATTTAAAAAATATTTATACTAAAATAATTTAAACTTGAAAGGTCCATATAACGACACTAATTAATATTTGCTTTAAAAGAGCAGCACATTAAATGGGCTTGGCCCAGAAACTAAGCCCGTTTAGCGAATGGGTACTCCTTTTCAAAAATCATAAAAAAAACTATTTATATAATTAAAAGAATGTTCATAATAAATAGTTAATTAATCATTTACCCTTACAAATAAATAAACACTCGCGATCACGGGGAGCAGCGAAGTAAGAAGGCAGTCAAACGCAGGGCGCCGTTGACCCAATGGAAAAAGAGAGCGTGGAGTCGACGTGTGGTGTGGGGAGTGATCGTGGTTCATGACATGGCTATAGATATATTACACGCGTAGAAGGCCGACAGCCGCTCTTGTCTCCTCCCCACGCGCAGCCATCCAAGACTGTCCCAGACTCGATCGTCAGGAGCCCCACCTAAGTTATTAGGCGGCCCAGGAAGTTTTCGTTCCTCTCCTCTGCTCTCTCCACGCGTTCCATTCCAGACCACTATCTCTTCCCTCGATATTTTCCTTCCCAACTATTTATTTCCAATTACACTTTTTTTAATTAAAATTACGATTAATTGCACCTTAATTATTCCTAATTGAATGTCCACTTTCCCCATCGAACAATTTAAGCATGCAATATAATTTGTGACTACCTATCTTACAAAGACAAGGACGAACTTATATTTTATTGTGTGTGAGAACATAATTCGCATCGTTAGAGTTGTACAATTTTATACTATTTAGAATAAATAATATGTATTATATATTAGCAGAGTCAACTTTTTTTGTGAAGTATGCTATTTTTTTAATCATAAATTCATGAAAATTTCAGTGCAAACGTACAATATTGTGTTGAAGATCCTGATTTTGTATGATAAAAAAATTTAAAATTTCAGGAACATTCTTGACCATGACTATAATATAATCATCTGCGGTCGATATTTGTGGCTAGTTTGAATATCAAGTGAGTAAAGATCATAATATTTGCTAAAAATGGTTATCAACATGACCAAGTTAAGTTACTCCTGCATGGTTTTGTTGTTCTAGAAAAACTACTTTTGGATTTGCGAGATAATCAAAGGATGGCAGGATTTCACGAATGTTGTTTTAGGAGAAGATAACATGTAACTGTTCATTCCTGTGCGGAACTAAATCATGTTGGATTATGTCGTTTCCTGTCGATAACTGGTTGATTTCCAGTAGAATTCCAAAGTCTATATTAAAGCTTGGATCTTGACGCTGTAGAAAAATGGTAGACGAAGAAGAAGGACGCTCTTATCCACAACATTTATGCGCACTGGGCCTCCATGGAAATGGGGTAATGTAATGGATTTCACACGCTTTAATGGCGGACAATACTGTTTCTTCTTCTTCCTCCTCCTCTCCTTAGTCTCTCTCTGCAACTCCGGCCGAAAGATTACGGGAAGCTTAATCAGAAACCCTTCGTCGGCGATTGTTTCCCGGCGTTCGAAAGTCTTCCTGAAATGAGCCAGTGCGTTCCAGGATGGGATCTCATCGATCGGAGCGCCGTCCATGAGCGGCCGTCTCTCCGTTCTCGATCCATTTCAACTGCACCGGATGTTCCACTGTATGTTCTCTCTCTCCTCTCTGTCCCTCTCCCTCTCTTCTCTCCGATTTTCATGGTGTTTCGTTGGTTCTACAGATTGGACTACGAAGTTGCAGAGTTAACGTGGGAAAATGGGCAGGTGGCCATGCATGGTTTGGGTGTCCCGCGGCCGGCGATGAAGCCGGTGAGTTCCACCGTTCAGGCGAAGTACGCGTGGGAGAAGCCGCGAGCGAGTGGAACCCTCGAGTCTATAGTCAACCAAGCGACTCACGCGCTGCCTCGTTCTAGAGCGTCCTTAAATGGCGGCGGCAAGAACGACGACTTGGTTCCCTGGTTCGACCATCATCGGTCCGGATCAGCAACCATCGCCATGGATGCTCTGGTTCCTTGCTCGAACCGTGCTGAGGGCCCGTTAACACATGTGATTGACATACCCTTAGCTGGCGGCTCGATAGATCGGGTTGGCTCTTGTAGCGCGGCGGCAGGCAAGGAAGAGGCCGTTTTTGTTCCGGTTAAACGCGCGAAGGCGGCGCGTGTTCCTTCCCCGTCGGACTGGAGCAGCCGGGACCTGAGCGTCACCAGCAGCGATACCATCGAAAAAGAAAGCCAACGCTTCTCTCTTGACACATTCGACGACGATTTTGGAGCTGGGTTCACTTCCAATTCGCCGGAAAACACCATCTCCGGCAGGCTCTGTTCTAAGTCCACCACCGTCGACGACCACAATTCATTTTGTCACAGTCAGCCTAAGGTATTGCTTTATTTGCACTCCTCCATCTTCTTCGTTCAGATCTCGAGTTTTTAACCTCTTCATCTGAAATTTTTGGAGCTTCTTCTGTAAATTAATGGCCGTCAGAGATTCGCCGGAGACGATGATGACAAAAAGAAAAGAAATGGAAAATCTTCATTATCTATCAAACGGAGTAGAGCTGCCGCCGTTCACAACCAATCTGAACGGGTATTCCATCTCTGCCCTGTATTTAGAACAACCATTTTCAAATATCAAGTTTCTAATCTCATTTCAATGATTAAATCGGCAATTTTCACTTATTGAACTTTGAATTTGAAAGTATAAACTAATCGGAAATGGGGTTTTCTGCTTTTAATCGGATTCGTTTTGTTTTCTTCTTCTTGTTTTTCAGAAAAGGAGAGATAAGATAAATCAGAGAATGAAGACGCTGCAAAAGTTGGTCCCAAATTCCAGCAAGGTACGCCGTTGAATAATCTCTTTTAAAAATATTCAATGGCTGTTTTAATTCTTATCTGAGATGAGTGTTTGCATTCTCGCAGACCGATAAAGCTTCGATGCTGGACGAGGTGATCGAATATTTAAAGCAATTACAAGCTCAAGTTCAGATGATGCGAATGCACGCGCCGGCGATGATGCTGCCTGCGCCGGCGCTGACCGCCATGCAACAGCAGCTGCAAATGTCGATGATGCAGGCGTCAATGGGGCTAGGACCGATGATAGGAGCCATGGGAATGGGCATGGGACTGGATATGAACTCGATCGGCCGGGCCAACATCGCCGCCGTCCCTCCGGCAGCCCCGTTCATGTTTGTCAACCCGTGGGATAGTTCCGGCGACAGACTACAACCCTCTTTATCGGGAATATTGCCGGACCCCTTGTCTGCATTCATACCATGTCAATCACCGGTAAACACTCCTACAAATAAAAGTTCGCCGGAAAGTTTTCCGAGAGTAGCTTCGAAGATCATTTAACAGTCGTTATTTTGTTTTCTTGCAGCCGATAAACATGGAGGCATACTGTAGATTAGCAGCCATGTATCAACAGCTTCAGCAGCCTCCAATGTCTTGTTCTAAGAACTAATTAAGCCTCCAATGTCGTTTTCTTCCATAAATTAGACAGAATTTCTCCTTCACGAAGTTTTCAACATTATGTTTGATGATCTACTTCGATCTGTGATAGGATCATGTTTCATTCATTATTAACGCAACCTAAATCAGATAGCATCCCCGAATCGCTGAGTGAAACGATATGGCGCTATCGAATTAAACCATATTGGTTCTTTTGTTGCGAGAAATCAATGAATTTTGCTGCCTAAGCTTTCGTGGAAATTTGTCATAATTCGTGTCAAACCGAAGATCTTCGTAGTTAAAATATAGTTTAACTTCACAAATTAATGGCTAGCTCGGTTTAGTCCCTACGATATTTCATGTGAATATTGACTATATTCTCATTCCTTTATTCCGGTCAATACATGCGAATTTGACCGGAAAGAGGGTGAAATCTATGGAACGTAAACTTTAGAAATTAAATTAATAATTTGGGGGTATGATTTTGATGAATGGGGATGGAAAAGGGACCAAACCCACGTCAAACACGTTTAAGAGAAAGGGCATCCCACCGGCCACCCACCTCGAGACCTTTTGAAGGGAGGCGTTTTGCAAGGATAGGATAAGAACTAAGGTGGTGATTGGTTTTGCATGCAAACGCTTGGACACTAGGATCTCCACGTCCCTTTGACCTTTCCTTTTCTAGGTCTACTTGTTCTTTTCCACACTCCAAAGCGGTGAGATATCGAGCAACATTACGAAGAAGACCATTGATGATGGATTAAAATAAGTGGTTATTATAAAAAAAATGAGTTTTATTTTTTATGGGTGATTTTTGGTTGTGCTTACCCACTTTTTATTCTCTAGTGCGATACTTTATGCAATACCCTTTTTTGGGCAACATCCCTCTGGCCTTGGGAGGAAGACTTAGCCTAGCCAACTTTAATTTGTACACATTAAATGCGAAATTACAAACCCTAATTCCAGAAATCTCGACTTGAGTTCCCACGTGGACCACTTCACCCCTCCATTGTCTCCCATTTCCAGTGCACTCCTAGCTAACATTAGCCACATGAAATGTAGAAAATTAATCCAAATATAAAAAATAAATTAATAGATAGAGCTTAAAATTATTTTAAATGGTTTTTTTTCCAATTATGGTCCCTCCAATATTGATTGTAATATTTTTATTTTGCGCAGGATGAACAAGCCGATACTTTGAATGTTTCTAACCATCGATTCAACAGTGTTTCAAAATAGGAGGGAATAACATGTTAGGTAAAAAATTATTTTTACAATTTTGTGACGTTTTTAGGGCATGTTTGTGACGTTTACGATTTTTTATTATTTTTTAATTCTGCCCCACGAGTATTATTCGAATAATTCAAATTCATCCTAAGAGCAGGAGCTTTAGCAACTTAACCATTTGTCCATCGCTGGTGCAATTGTCTAAGATGACATTTTATTTTTAATAATTTATAATTATTTTACTCATAGCGCCAATCATCGAGTGTCACATAAGAGGTAACATTTAGAAACTTTAACATTAGTCTTTATTAATAGGACGTCAAGATTAGTCATTATTTGGGCCTTACTAAGACTCTTTTGGGCCTCTGGTCCAGCCCAACATCAATTTTGTTTTCAACGCAGTATTCAATGCGCAAAGTGTTGACTAAATGATTCTCCGACCCACCATCTAAAGAATAAGTTGACTCTGTAGTCAACGATTCCTCATCAAGAATTGATCAATCTAGCATGAGATTTGTGAAATCGTTGGACGACTCGTTGCTGAACCATTAAGATTTTCTCCTTAATGGGACAATATTAATAATAAAATGTAGAAAAAAATATACGTGAAATCATCTAAAAAAATCTATAAATTAAACATTTTGTTTTGCTTATGTTGTCTGGTAAATAACATGTATAACCAATTTAACGAGCTCATGAGAAAGTTGATAATTTCATTCCATCGATTTAGTAGCAGTATAGAGTTAGTCGAACCACCAAACTCGGTAAAAAGTTTTGGCCGTGGCCACCTTTCAAAAGAAACCGAAAGAAAGTCGAGGTCTAGTGGTTTTATCACCTATTTTAGGGTTCAGTGAAGCCGGAATTTGACTTCTCTTTGGTTTTCCGTTTAGAGATCAACAAAGGGTCGTGGAATTAGTAGGGTTTTGAGCATAACGAGTGCGAGAAATGATTAAACGGAGTGAAGATGTAATAAGATGATGAGCAAGATAGTGTGGTTGGTTGGTGAGAATTAGAGAGAGAGGAATACTTACTAGCCGGTTGGGTTTTTTGTTAAAATATTAGGGCTTATCGACCAATTCCAACCGAACCGTTTTCTACGGTGTTGATGCGCACGAGGTGAGAGAGGAAGACTTAGGCAGCCCAAGACCCAGAGAAAACGCCATTAATTTCTGTCCATCTCCAGATTAAGGATGCCCTAATTTAGACCTTCATTTCTCACCTTTCCTTCACACCTCACCCCTTGTTTGTTTCAACTCCAAGATCCAAATTTCATGCCATACAAAACAATCTTCATAACTAACCTTAATTTCTCCTTTCCCTCTCAAAACAGCCTTTAATCCTAGTTTAGACATCTCACCAACTCGGATCCGATCGAGTGACGTGTCGCTTTCGAGTTTCCTAGACTCGATATCGATCAAAATTACAAAATCAACCCGGTCTAGGATCTCAAATTACTTATAACGATCAACATACAAACATTCGATGAAGGGTAATATGGTGAATTCGTACATAAAAAAATTCAATTTTTATTTGGTGTATTTCGTTGTATATACGTCTTGGCGTAGGATTTGGGAAGCTTGTCAACTACTCTCTCTTTCTCTTCATCGATCTCCAGTTTGTAGAGAGCGAAATTGATCGACCACTTGGTCATATCCTTCGGGAGCTTCATTTGGGTGCAGCGATGGAGAAGTACAAGTGCAGGCTCTGTTTCAGAAGCTTCGTCAATGGCAGAGCTTTGGGGGGTCACATGCGGTCTCACATGATGAGCCATCCAAAACCAGAGCCTTTTAGAGCGAGAAAAATAGCTTCTTTTTCGTCGTCTTCTTCGTCGTCGGAAGAAAAAGGCCCTCACCTGAGCTACGTCCTGAGAGAGAATCCCAAGAGAAGCATCCGGCTGGTGGATCACGAGTTTTCCTTCGCCGGCGAAGATGGCTCTGTCATTGTTCAGGATAGAGAGAGTGAAACCGAGTCGTCGAAAAAACCCACTCAGACTCCATTGTTGCTGAGTCGGAAGGACCGAGTCAAACAAATTGGAGAAGAAGAAGGTAGAAAGGGTAAACTCCAAAAACCGAGCTACCCCGATTCAGTTTCTGGAAGTTCGATTTCAGAAACAATTACAGACGAAGATTTGGCCTTTTGCCTGATGATGCTGTCGGAGGATAAATGGACAGAAAAAGTTCAGAACTACGAAGAAGAAGAAGATGACGATGATGAGAGCTTCGAGGAAACCAAGGAATTCGAGAAAATCAATGACTCTAGGAGCAATCAAACGAGAGAAAAGTACAAATGCGAAACGTGCAAAAAAGTATTCGGATCGTATCAAGCTCTGGGAGGGCACAGAGCGAGCCACAAAAAGAATAAGTTTGCTCCTCCGATTTTCCGGCGAGAAACAGAGCAAGCAAATGCGGGAGCTTTAATGGCAGCAGAAGAGAGAACCCACGAATGTCCCGTCTGTTTCAGGTCATTTTCCTCCGGTCAGGCCCTCGGCGGCCACAAGAGATCTCACGGGGGGCTGGCGAAACATCCGGCGAAGCTTAGAAACAGTCTGCTAGATCTTAACATGCCTGCTCCAACGGAAGAAGACGACGAGATTAGCCAAATCGAGCTCTCTGCTTTGTCCGATGCAGAATTTAGCTTCCATAGATAGCTAAAAAATGGTCCCATTTTCAATTTTCAATTCGAGATAGATTGATCATGAGACAATCAAATTTTGGGTGTGATAGTTTTACAAAAGTTGTTTCTTTCTATCAAATTTCTTTCAGCAGAGGTGGCTTTCTGCCTGCAACAGCTGATCTCGAGCTCGAGCATCATCAATGGCGGAAGACTGGAAGTGGATAATTTTATCAATCTCTTCAACTTTTGATCCATTTCTTGGCATGATTCAAGAGGAATATGATTTCATAGATTCAAAATGCATTACTTCTGTTTATGATCAAAGTTTTGATTAAAATAATAGTATAATTAATAAATAATTATTTATATTTCAGAATAAAAATAATTCATTCTATTAACTAAACAACGTTTCTGGACAGATTTTAATGTCACGTAAACGAGACCATCTAAATAAGATCTGCAGAATGTAGAACCATTAAAAATTAATAGAGACATAAAACCAAATTAAATATGTCTAATGTTACATAAACGGATCGAATTATTGCTTGACCATCATTCATAGAAATTATATTATTTTTTAAATTTTCATCTGATTTAAACTATGAATTAACAGCACAAAAAACATGTGGCAAAAGAAAACAAACCAAGAACGGATCGACGGACAAGCTGAGTTGGGTCACGGCTGGCTAATATTCAACCGGTGGGTGTCTGCTGCCTCTTTCTTCGTTTTCTTCGTACCTTTCAAATTTAAATCACATAATATTAAATTTTGATGTGTTTTTTTAGATCATATTTCTTATAAAACTCTTTTAAAATTAATTTTTATTTATTTAAACACAAAAATATTCTTGTTCGCAGAAAAATACGTAGACTCGTGCTAAACCTCCATATCTTTTCAATGTGTTTCAAGTACACAAGTATCGAAGACATGTCATGTCGATTATTTGAAACATGGTATTTATTATGGTCGAAATTGTTGACTGTACTTTAATAAAATTATTTTAAAAATAATAAAATTTATTAAAGATTTGGTGATGTTACTGGGCTTCGTAAACAGCCCTAATTTTTAGGCCCGTTGAGTTTCTGAGGCCCATTTATTTTCAGGCCCAGACCATAGTTTGTGAAGTAGGTGCTCTTGCAATGCCTTTGACCAAATAAGCTCTGACTGAATGAAGAAATTTTTGTATAATTTGCACAATAATACATGTATTAATATTATATGTTAAAATGATATATTATTTTGATATTAAAATAATAGTGTGAATATATTTTATTTTTAAGACGTAGAGAACTGGTAGGATATTCTTAGCCTAAGAGAAGCTAACAGGGGTTGATTTTATCAAGTTTTGACCGAATATTTACTCATAATCAACTCATTCAAATAACTAAGCAACGGATATCTTTAATTTTCCGGTCTGCAAATGTGTGACAATAATGTATATTTAGCATATAAATATGTTAAGGAGGCAAAAATCAAATATTAACTATGATAATCCATTTTTATTGGAATTTTGTCAAGACCTATGGATTGAATCTCCAAAATAAAACCGCGAAAAAAGGTAAACTAAAACGGATAGTCCAGTAAAAATCCTGTACAATGGATGTTGCAAACTCTTGGAAAAGACATGGCTTGTCAAAGATCATTGCTCTCGAAAACCAACTTCGAGAAATGGAGAGAGAGAGATGTTGGGTTGACCTGAAAGTGATCTTTCAATGTCACGAAAGTGGTAAGAGATAATACAAGACTGGGATGAAAAGGAACACGACACTGAATTAGAGGCCAGACAACTTGTGCCTGCAAAACCTGTGGACAAAACTCCACCAAAAAAATACAAGTTTTGAGAGAGAGAGTGGGTTGTGTTTGTATCTGGCTATGCCCTACCATAAGTTAGTTTGACAGTGATATGCGTGCATACTTTTAGGGTTTTGGTTGATAAAAGGTCGAAATTTTGTGGGATCTAAAGAGTGCGTTGTTTCCAAGCTGATTTTTAAAACATCAGAAAGAAAAAGCTAAGCAGATAAAGACAGAGAAGGAGGGGCAACATCTAATTAACGAAACTACAGTGGGATGGTCGACAGGCATCTCTAAAAGTGGGTACAAGAGAGAGAGAGTTAGGGTTAAAGTTTTCTTCTGCGACGCACAATCTCCATCTTCAAACCTCGCAAAATGTCTTCCTTTTTTTAATATTTACTCTGGTTGTTCCATAGGTTACTCACGTGCCTTTTGGTCTTACCTCTGCTGCTTCTGATCTCTTATTTCTTTTAATTTTACACTCCTTTGATGTTCGTAAATAGGAAAGGTAAACACGATGCGTTTCAATGAAACAAGGGTGAGTCGAAAGGAATATCAACATGGAGACTCACAAATTTTGACGGTGGAAAGAACATATCTGCAAAGTGAAATGAATGTTTCAAGATTGTCTATGAGACAAAGAAATTCATGATGAAAGATGCATTAATTTACGAAGAGTGGATGGAATATGATTCTTGCAAACCATACCCTCCTTACTATAAAGTCTAGGAGATAATAAGTCCAACTACAGGAAAATTACGACACTTTATTTTTATTTTGTTAAAGTTAGATCTCTTGAATTTTATTTGGGCTGTACCGAAAAGAATGTAGCGTGACTTTATGATTTGATCCTTCTTGAGATCATTTCGAGTATCCAAGGGATATAATTCAAGTAGCAGTGGGAGGTTTGAATAGGGACAAAAGCTGCCCCAAAATAGCGTTATAAGGCTCTTTAGCATATCTTTGGGAGTTCTCTTTTGAATGAATGATGAAATTCCCAAATCCCAACTCCTAGGAGGCTTCTCATACACAAAAGTTGTTCGTTCTTTCTTCTAAAGTTGATTATGGCTTTGCTTCCTCCTTGCACCTTCGTTTGGCCAAAGGGTTCCTCTCCTTTTTATGATTTTTCATTTCAAGAGCTCTCTCTCTCTCGGAATCTCGGTTTAACAGAAAAAAAGGACTGATCGGTCCGTACCAGAAGGAATAAGAATACTCGGTCCTTAACAAAAGAGAAATGAAGAGAATATTTGTGTGAAAACCTTACTCTCCATTAAAAAATTACAAATCGAAATCATCAACTAGAATGATTAGTGATGTGTTTCAATTTTTAATTTTATTTCTGTCAAATATTGATTAATGCAATTATAGAGTAGACCAGCATTAGTCAACCAGCACGGCAAAATTCTTGCATGTTTTTAAGTTTTCAATTTCTTTTATTCTGATTCCAAGAAATTAAGCCGAACATTTGAAACACTTACTTCATTACATGATAGTGAAAATAATACAAGCGAAGTAGATTTGATAGTTGAAAAGCTATTTATGAAAATGACTTTAGATTTGCATATTTGATTTTTCGAAAATGATACTCCTTCCAAATATATTAATCTTATATATTGCATGAGATTTTCACTAGTGTTAAAGCAAAAGAGCTTTAAAAACCCTAAAAAATATGCCATAAGCATTTTGTATTAAATCGTTTCAAAAGCTTGTTTCAGCCTCTAGATTATTTCGGAGGTAAATCTTCTGGACCCACCAATATAATTTGGGTGATTAATTGAGTTCATCTTGTATATAGGTCTTCCTGAATTTCTAAATCCCGGCTCTGCGTCAAATTCTGCGAGAAAAGCGTCATCCGGAATTTGACAAAAGCATGAAATCGAGGCGCAGTAAAACTTTCGAGTCTTCCATGAATCTAAACGTGAATCTAAACGAAGGAAAAGATCAAATCAGAAATTCACAGACGCTCATGGATGATCATCTTTCCCAACTTAGAAAGTGGAATCTGAAGTTCCATGATTGCTTCATCGGTGAAAACACCAAGGAAAGAATCCATAATCTCTATTCATACGTAGAAGCAACGAAGTACAGAGAGAGAGGGGAGAAGGAAGAGTCTTCATCTATCAGATGAAATGGCAGAATCCATTGATAGGAAACCAGGCTTCCAAGGTTCAAAAAATATGCCAAATTTAAACATAAAGATCCGAACTTTCAAAAAACCCTTTTCAATTTCAAGTTATACAATCCAATGGGTGTTCATAGACCTTCAAGTTTTCGCAAAATAAATTTGGAAGATAAGATCAATAGGGTGTTGAAATCTGATAATATTAAGAACCCAATCCATATGACAAATGAAAATCAGAACTGAACTATAGGAGCTTCAGTTTTTAGTGCAGTTAACGTTAGCAAATCTTTAGAGAAACATAGACGAAAACGAATGACTAGAAAAATATAGAAATCAGCACCTCCATGCAGAGGCAGAGATTAGCTCCTTTTGCTCCCAATAGAGTACGATCAAAGCCTGTCTTTTCTCCACTCGAAATCCTCTATCGGCCACTCGCCGGACTAGACAGTCGGCCTGAGACTCGGTGAAGTTGCTGAACGGCCACGGCGAGAATCCGGCGGCGAGGAACAGGCTCCGCCATGAGAGGCGTCTTTCAGTCAAATGACGGCGACCCAAAACGATTTTCTCCGTCACTGGTTGAAGCAAGAATCTCTCAACCTTCTGTTGCAGGTCCGGGTTAATGTTTACAGCATCTAAGGATTCCAACAGACCGGAGTAGTATTTGTGGGAATTAATGATTTCTTGAGGAAACGAAACATCGGCTTGATTGAGTCCCGTGCTCGGAGACACGATAATTTTCGGCGATAGGTGTTTCACAAAGCGGAGAATGAGAGGCAACGGCGGCAGATGGCCGGAAAACAAAGAACTTGGGAGGTTTACGGCGGTGGCAAAGGACTCAACCAGATGAAGTGGAAACGGTGAAGAACCGGAGTTCAACGATTCAAGGCTGATAATTTCAATCTCGAGAGGAATGTTGAGTTCGTACGCAAATTGTTTAAGATTTTCTCGAGTGAACCCCAGCTCGAATTCATTGACCATGGTCGCCGAAGCAAAGGCGGTGATTTTGAGAAATGGGGAGCCGGCGTTTCTCAGAGCTAGCTCTTGCATGAACGAGGCCCACTGGGTGCCATGGCCGAGATCGAAATCAACCAAATGTAGCCGATCGAATCCATCTAAGGCTTCCAGAATAGCTTGGTTGGAAGTGAAATTTACGAAATGAAGAACAGGCGAGATTTCGGAGAAAGTTTTGTAAGCTCCGATTTTGAAAACAAGGCTCAACGGTGACAGATTTGAGGTGTTTAAGGTTGTCGGGTTGAGGAGTAACTGTAAGGCCTCTTTGAAATAGAAAGCAGCCCTTTGAAAAGGGTGACCGACGAGAGAGAGCTGGTGATTGAGCCGCGCCAATATCACTTGCGCGAGAAGAGGGTTTCCGATTACGATCAGCTCCGCCGCCTGGAAAAGCTGGTCCATTATCCATTCCTGGTTCGACCCATCTTCGGCCCCCGTGTTCGGCTTTAACGCCGCCACTTTTGGCCGCTGTTGATGAGTAAACAACTGAACCGGCGATGGCTGCTGTTCTCCGAAACTTACTCCGACGGACCCGGGATTGAGCCGCTTCGCCGGAGGAGGGAAATAAATTGCCGGATTCTGTCCGAACTGTGTTTGATTGTGGCTCGAAAGCAAACGGGGGTTCAAAAGTTGAGGCTTTTCCACTGCACTTTCGATGAAATTCTGCTGATATTGAAACCCAGACGGGCCGAGGAGATTGGCGCCGGAAACAGAACCGAGTATCGCATTGTCGTTGCCGAAAAGATTTGGATTATTCAAATAAAAATCAGAACCGATGGGTACTTGAAAAGATGGATCATTGATTCTCTCCATGCCAGAAGAATCCCCGGTCGGTTCAAAAACAAAACTTTGATCCAAAGCGCCGAAATTTGCTGTAAATTCGAGACCTTGCTGAGATCCATTTGGGTTTTGCAAAAGCTTATTCATGCCAGGAGATGGGTCGTCGATTTCTCCCACAATCAACCTCAAAATGGATTGCTCTTGAATGGGCGGATCAGACAGCACGCTTTCCCAATCCTCCATTGCAAGTCCATATTTCTCGATGCAGCGTTGATTTTCCGAGGCTAATGAAGCCGCCGGGAGGGTGGTGTCGGTCGAGCTGGTGGCACCTCCGTTAAGGCCACCGCCGGCGAACGGGGAAGACAGGGTTGAAGTAGAGGTAGGAGGGCTAGGACTTCGACGGGTATCGAGAACGGAGGTGGGCTCAACACCCACATAGCAAATTACTTTCCCGGAGCTCCACTTTTCCGGCTGGATGTGGAGATTCGCCGGAAACGAATCCGACGAAGAACTTAAATCTAACACCCCCTTCCCTTGAAACTCCTCAAAGGGCAGGGGCATGGCCTTCACCGGCAACAATGGACCCGAAACACCAAACACTCTCCAGTTTTCTCTCCGGTCGGGCCAAACCAGAGAAACCGATTCACAGTAAGACTTCAGGAGTTAGCGTACGGACATTAATGGCGGAAAGAAAGATGATGGGCATCAGATAGAGGTCCGAGGCTTTTTAACAAAACCTCAGCTTCTTCTTCACTGCTGAATCCCACTCCGTCGTCATCGTCTTCTTCCTGTTCTTGCCGGGCATACTCTCCGCCCTCCGGTGTTGTTTTGATAGCTTCGTTTTCCTTCTCGTCCCAGTTATCGATGCCTGCAACTATAAAAGTTGTAAAGTCACTCTCTCTCTCTCTAACTCTTATCCAGTGCTTTGGATTAAACTATAGAGTCTGGCTTTTGCTGTAGAAGCAGTAATCTCCCTGTCAAGACCTTCGTGTTTCTCCCCACTTCAAACCCCGTTCCCTCGTCTTTCCCCTACCGCCTCTTGTTTCATCTTTTATTATTTTTTCGAATTAATTTAAAATTATAAAAAAAAGGTGATAAAAAATCATAAAATTCATGATACTCGTCGAAGACTTTAATATTCAAGATATTTAGTGTAAACCACCTACGTATTAATAAAATGATATTTACCCCTAAAACAACTAAGGGTATACTGTATACATCAAATGAACAAATACAAGTAAAGAGGATTTAGCCCGTGCAATACACGCGTTGACTGGGCGCGTACTCCTGAATTGATTTAATATATTTTCTGTTGCAGGGACTGAAGCGGCAGAGAAGGGGCAAATTGGCCTATCAGGTTCAATATTCATTCATAAAGGCCCTTGATAGTGCGTCATATTTTCGATTTATCGCACACAAAGAAACTCCCGTTAGGGGTATTATAGTACTTCACTCGACACAGCTTCTGCTTCTTTGGGTTTCGAAGCTGAATCTGACGTGACGATAACGTGTAGGGTTTCTAGCGTTTGAAAACCCGAGATAGAACTGACGTACCAGATTATCTGCTTCTGCAATGTGTGGCTCCGATTCCATGTTCAGCCTTTTAGTCTATATTTGACGTAACTAGATAATATATCCTTCTTGAAAATATGAAATTCCTTGCCGTGCACGTGGCGAAAGCGCAGAAAATCAACCGGTTCACGGCAAATGCTACACACAAACAGAGAATTGAATCAATTGATGGTCGTCGGATGGAAGCATGGCGTTGAATATACAGGTCTAGATTGAAGGAACGTGGGTCCCACGATTTCCACGAGAATTAAAATTTTGGTGTTTGTTATCTTCATGACAAGTAACCTTCAGATAAAAATGGTGAGTTTTCTCTCTCCTAAATTTGCAGTTCTTGGCCATGAGAGAGAAGTGATGGACGATGAAATTTGGGTGTCTTTGGAAACGGTGAGATGCAAGGGAAGAGAAGCCATGTTCAAGGTGCGGGAGATGGAGAAATAGAGACAGATCTTTCTTCCTCCCTCCATAAAGTTTCAACCATCCGACCACTACTTAACCACATACAGACAAAGCAATAAACTCGTCGTAAATTAAATTAGGCTGTTGATGGAAGTTGGTCAGAACCTTGGCGTCAAATTCTCGACCAAGATGACAGAATTTGTCATTAAAATCATACGTGAGTCAGTTTACTTAAGCTCATGCTTGGAATCTCACAATGATATGAAATTCTTTTTATAGAGACTGATTTAGCAAGAAAATGTTAGATTTAAATGAATATGGTGAGTTTTAATAAGCTAATGACATATAACATTGATCAGACCACCTTATTGTGACACTAACTTAGTCATTGCCCCCAATTTCTGATTGATTGTCTGTCACTGTCTTTGATATATGTTATTTATACGCTTTAAGGAATAATTCAATTAATTAAACAAACCCATTTCTAATTAGGATTTCTCTTTCACGTTTCATTGTATAAACTAAAATCCTACAAAGAAGCCATTCACCGACCGTTCTCAAAATTAGGACCAAGAATGGAGGTCGCCGAGGACCCAGCAAGAAATTGGGAAGTTAAAGAACGACTGGCCACCTGAATGGGGGCACCGTGTTCTCGACGTAAATTGACAATGGAGGATGGCCATTCCGAATGGGGACATCGGGTTCTCGGCCTAAATTGACCATGGAGGATGACCAGCTATCGCTAGGTCATGATTTGTTTTATTTTAGATAGTTTAAGGATCCGATCTTTCAAAATGGTTTATCCTCCCTCCCGCGAAAAAGAACAAACATTACTCCATAAATTGTGTGAATGTAATAAATTGAAAACGTAATTTATTAAAAAAAATATTCTAGTTAATTCTTTGAATTAAGAAGCCATAAACTCTAAATCAGAAGCTCGAAATAAGATCAAATATTTGTCTCTGTGAAAAGTTTTGAGATTCTCCAACGTCTTGCGTTGGCGGAGGGTTGCATGGGCTGGCGTGGATTGACCGGAAAGTAGAGGAGCGATGAGCGGACCGAGACGGCTCGGCAAATGCGAGACACGCTAGTCGAGCCCATTTTCAACGCAGCCGCCCGAATCCCGAGCCACCTCGGAACCCGGCCGGCACGGCGGTGCCGTCGTTCTGACCCAACCACAGAGAGGCAACACAAAACGGTGACCTGGGACATCGTTTCTACTTTTTGGCGGCTTAAACGGGGACCTACGAGTACGTAGTAATAGCCACGTGTTAATGTTGACCGGTTTTGACGGTTGGATTGTCCATCGTGTTCCTTTGTAGAGGATCAACGCGTGGGATATTTTCGTCTCTTGCTCTGTCGACTGAGCCCAATCTTCTTAACCCCATAATCATGGGATTTAATCCAAGACCTTAATTATCCATTCCTGAAAAAAAAACCTTGTGGGCAGATACAATACGATCGCATAGCATTTAAAACCCAAAAACAGGAATAATATTCTTTCTAAATTCCTTTGTAATTGTGTTTTGCTAAAATAGAAGACAATAATTTGGAAGAACAAATTTAGATGCATGGATAGGTTGAAGATGAAGTTGAGGAGAGATGATAATGGGGGCCAACTGTAATGTTCTTGGGACAAAAAACAGTTTCCCCAAAAGCATGGAAGATTTGCTGATATAGAAGGTTGACGAGGAGACAATCAGTGAATCAAACCACGATAAACAGACGTACATGCTTCTCGTTTGTTCTTAATCCAACCAAAAAGGTTGTCCTTCTTTTTTACTGGAAACTGTAAAGATGGTTTTTTATGTTATTAAATCTCTATGTTTTTCGAGGCTTAAAGGCAGGCTCGGCATCGAACGAGGAGGCAAGAAGCTATGCAAATGGAGAAACCCTAACTCAAAAGACCACCACTTGGATCCTCGGTCGTAGTAAAATAGGCTAGCACATCTCTCTCTCTCCTCTTCGATATTTCAAGGGAAGTATCTCTACATTGGACTCATTTGAAAGAGCTTTCATCTTTTTCCTCCGTTGGTTCAGTGTCAAATGACCTATTTGCATGAATTCTTGACATTAGGCAAAGATCGGCTGCTTATTTCTACGTTTTCTATCTCAAGTATCTCCTTTTTTTTATCTTTCCAATCGTAAAACAAGCCCCAGAATATAGATTTTCTTCTGACGTCCATCACTGTATTGACCAAACCGATTATCTTATAGTATGCCACCCAATTACTTTCCTGTTCTTCTTCTCTTCCTTGCCTTACAGGCTTGCCATGGCCGGAAGCTTCGCGATGTGGCTGAGCGAATTTCGGGAGATCCACTTCCAGTTTCAAACCAGGTTTGTTGAAGTTTGCATTTCGAACTACGTGTTTCTCGATAAAGCTAAGCTTTCTGTTTATCGACTGATTATTTCTTCTTACAATATTTTTCCTCTGCAGATAGAGAAAAAGGAATCTAATGGTGAAAACTCCAGTCAACAACGTGCGATGAATCCTGAGATAGGTATTCCAGCACCAAATGAGAAGAACAGAGGCAAGAGAACGAGTGAAGAAAATCGTACAGCTGATTTTCAGATGACTCAGTCTGCTGACTCAGTTTCTTGGCGTTTGCCTCGGAAGAAACACCGTGTTGAAAACCCAGTTTTCAGTCTCGACTACGAATCTCCAAAGACTCATCCTTCTACGCATAACTAGTAAAATCAGGGAAAAATTTTGTACGTGTTTTCTCTGCAACATTTAAGCTAGCCAGGCCCAGGGCTGCGTTTACAGAAGAACAGGCAAACGAATGGTCGAGATGAACGGTCATTCTCCGGCGATGGCTATGAATTACTGTGAATATTACATCTCACTGACTCCATGAAATCTTACGAAGAACACATTTGCCTAGATGATGGATCTAGCTATATTTCAAATCTTCAAACGTCAAATTAATGGCTTCTCCTCCTGGCAGGCAAATATTTTATGTTATTTGATGATTTAATCAGAAGTTCTACGCAATGATTTGATCATTTTTTTGCTAACATGGTCGTATGATCCGTCCTTTATTTTTACTGCTCATTTGATCGTACAGTCAATTCCAGTTGCAATGATTTTTTTTATGAGAATATGGTTAGTATTAGATAATCACAAATCAATTAATTATATTTACCAAATGCAAATGATTTTACGTCAATTGTTGCTTGCTCTTGTGTGCGATACATATTTCACCGGGTTCAAAATGAATATGGCCGGACCAGATTCGAGACAGACTAAGACGAACCAGCTTCCACATACCCCAAACTTGAGGGTATCTCTAGGGCATTGGGCTAGCTTTTTTGGGACAGGCGAGGACGATGGAACTTTGGAGGGCAACTCACCTTCTGAGACGAACCGGAACTGAAAAATGCGACGTTAATTAGGACAGCAAGAACCATAAGCATAAACCCCATGTTTGATATCAACTATGTAGAATTTTGAGCTGCTAAAATGGAGTATAAATATAGAATGTTTGTGGCTCAAAAGAAGGCTTAGGCAGTGACAAATTTGATGCTTTGAATGTGGGATTGATAAGCCCTATCTTTCTATTCTAGATAGAGCACAGAACTGCAAAAGCTGTGGCATGTGATGGAATGAACGGCTTGAAACTATTTTAGGGCTTTTGCTCTGAGTTTTGTCTTCTAATCTCTTCTCAAGTATGGTTTATACATCGTTGAAGTCATGGCTCAACCAATCCGAGGTTGAATTGAGAAATGAAAATTCGATAATCTTCGAGTTTCTCGGAGCGTTGGATCATCGGTTTTGAGACTCATACTTCCTAAATGGCTCAATTAATTGCAACCGAATAAATGGTAATACCGATAGAGAGCATAATAGGACTGTAAACTGGTCCGAACTGGAACCTTGAGCACAATCCTCGTTTCTGTGATCCAATCTCGAAGAACCATCTTAAAGCACAACATAATATTAGCCATTACGTATCATTTTGCCAGAGGTCCATCACTGTCAATAAAATAAATTGAAGTTTATCAAAGCAGTCGTCGAAAGTAATTTCTGGCTGTCAAACACAGTATATCACTTGACATCTCTAGTGACGAATGACGATTGACTAAAAGCCAAGCTCAGACCTTTTTCAACACCCCCCCTATCTCTCTCTAGAAAAACTACGTTTTCCCATGAGAGAGATTGGTTGTTCATAAATAAAGCATGGGAGAGAAGTGCGATACGACTAAAAGTCTATAAACAATGCATTAAAGACCAATCCAAATTTCGCAAGATTCAATGCACATAAACAAGAGGTTTCCTCATTTCATATAGAATCTATTATCTTTATACTTTATCTATGTATTATGAATCATGATAGTTTTATTCTCCGAAGATATTTTATTACGTATTAAATTGTGATTAATTAAATTAAAATATAATTAATATATTAAATTAAAATAATTATTTATAATATTTATTATATCAATCTCAAATCAACTTATTAAAAAATATATTAAAAAGATAAATTTAACATTATCTTTCTATTAGTGTTTCATACCTCATGCTACACCTGTGGTCAAAATTCTCTACTTGATTCAACTTTTTTGGTCAAGGTAAAGAACAGAGTTTAAATCCCTTAAAGTGAGATTATTGAGAACCATATCATATTGCATGGTATGGATCTTGCTTCATGTTAAGGCTCTCTGGTCCAAGTTTTTGACCGGTGGAGAGTTCTAACAGAAAGAAGTGTGAGGTGGGCAGCTGTACCAATTGCTGAAACCGTAATACTCTACTATCATAAACAATCTGAATAGAAACAACCGACCTTGACCCAGTAGGCAGTAACCATAATGTTCTCTATAACTAATCAGTCGCCATTAAGTCCAGGAAATCATCAATGTTAACTCTAAAGCATTTGTATTTGCACAACAGAGTCTAACTTTATTAGATGTCTCAAACCCAACAGCCACTAGACCGTATTTAATCAATTTAACAAGCTATTTTATGATTCTCAATTTACAATTACTATTAATTAAATCCAACACCACCAACTATTCATCGTCGATAAAACAAAAACTGAATAAATTGTTAACCCCTTGATGCATTGGGACCTTAAAAAAAGCTCAAATAAAAAGGCACAAACGTGATGGCAGCACCAATTCAAGATTGCATCACTCACCTCTCTACGATCATTTCAGAAAATAGCCGATCACCGCTCCAATCAGGCCAACCAGCACCAAGAACAATACAGAGAAACCCCCAGCTTGGCTTTTGCTAATTTCCTTTCTTAACAGTTCCTGTTTAACAAGGTTAACTCAACTGAGCAAGATTTATGATGAACAAACAGTTGCAAACATATTTGTTTATGCAACTAAGTAATGGTTTCGGACCATTATTAAATATGATAATATGAAAAATCTGCTAAAAGTAAACAAAAAGAGAGGCTATAGTTTCTCTCCCTGTTGTAATGCGTTAGCTTTATCCTCAATCAACTTCAAAATGATAGACCATGCCTGCGTCATTGGAAAATGGATTTAAAAGATGATATACTCATTGTGTTGCATAAAAACTGTAATCACAGGATAGAACACACGAACTCTTCCAAAACATTCAGAACATCCACAAGAACATTTGAGTATAACAGAAGAAATAAAATAAAACCCTATTGTCAGGAAAACAGCAGCCCAGAAACAATCCCCATTGCTGGGAAAAGAAAGCTACTCACGGCGAATTAAATTGGACAATCCCTCAAGTTACCCATACCCTCTATTTATGTAATAAACTAACCCATTATATATTCCTAAGATTGGAAGATGCAAAGACATTAGAAATTATATAAACTTCATCAAAATGCTACTCAACAAACTGATTTCTCTTTCTTATTATGACTACCTAAATGAATAAATATTGATAAGAATTGTAGATGTCTTCACAAGAACAAGAGCCAAATCTACTCTTTTTTTCTTTTTTGCACAAACAAAAAACGATGATCATCCAAATCCTCTAAAATGAAAATTCCGTCATTAGAAATAAAAACTACATTTTACCTCTGCTGACTTTTCTTTTGGCTCATCCAAAAATACCAATACCTGAAAATTTTGAAGTAACACAAATAAGAATGGAACTTGTGTATTCTTTTCCATATTGGTTGAGGCCTAGAGAAAAAATAATAATAGATTAGAAGTAGTTTACTATCGTTTACATCATCAAATGAATGGTTTTGGTCTCTATCTTTGACCACAGAAGCCCTGGGAGAAGATTCTTCTTCATATCCTTCAGGGACAGGTGAAGGAGGATTGGCAAAAATATAAACCACCCGCAATTTGCATTCTTCGACAATGTTACCGTCTCCCTTGTTAAACTGGTTTTTTTACATAATCAAGTATCAGTTGAAGATGATGGGTTGGATAAAATATTAGATTGAAAACAATATAAACTTGGTCACCAATTCTGAAGTCACATCACTCGGAATTGTGCCATCGAGTGCTGTAACACATTGGATAAGAAATTTGTCTTTGCACTGCATATCAAGAGGCATATCCTTTTGTGCTTGCATGGTAACTGTTGGGGAAAGGAATGAAGCCATAGAGGAAATTGCATCATTAGAACCATATAGAACAGAAGCAAAATATGCAGGGAAAATTCACAAGAACAATCACAATATCAATCCAATCAACATGCAATTAAATATTCAATAAATTTATCCAACAGAAATAAATAAAAAATTTGAGGGCAGCAAAATAGGAAAAACTCAGAGTATTCATCTTAAAAGTTCAATATAACCTGTAACGTTGCAGGAAGCTCGAGGTGAAACAACACCAGCATTTGGACGAACACAATATTTTTTGGGGTTGGTTGTTTTAACCTAATGAATCACAAAAGTAATGTAAAAGATTTAAGAATTCAATTCATAGCGAAAACAAGTTAAAAAGAGTCCCACGAACAATAAGATAAAATTTTACCTTAAATGTCACATATTGATCCGTCTTGTTGGTCAGTTGCATGGAACATGTACTCTGCTTTTTCAATACAACTTCCCATTGCAGGAAAACATCGGAAAATAAATTAAAACACACTGAGTTTTTTTCCCAAAACATACAGAATAACACACATCAACGTAAAAGCTGTGCATATGAGAGAGTACACCGAAATAGACTCAAACGAGGAAGTTCATACACCAGGAAAACCTTACGAAGTAAGTGACCAAATATTAGCATCCTTCAATGAACTATGTTTTTCCGATCAAACGAACAAATTATTTGGTCATCAAAGTTAAAATAAACTCAATTTACCGATACAGATCTAATCATCGTATACAAGAAATCAGCACAGAATCATCATTGAATAATGACGTGTGAAAGCTACTTTTTCTGATTAGTAATAAATTAGCAGGATCAGTGTCGCTCATAGAACCAGACAAAAAAAACTCCAGAAAATGAAAATAAGAACAGGATAAACAAGGCTTACTAGGAAATTTGAGCTCAGAAGGTTGAATGCTGAGAAAATCCCCGGTACTCATACTGATTCCAAATCACAATAGACCTACAGTTCTCTCGCAAGAGTCGAAACAGTACGTCGAGGAAGAAAATAAAATCTGGAGCCTGGATATAAGCTTCCGCAATGGCGGAAATGCGAAGAAGAAACGATGCGAGCAGGGGAGATAACCTGAGGTATTGCAAGAGTAAAAGGGCAGACGAGTGACTGAGGTGGGGGAGCTTTAAACAGTGTCACTACAACTAGCTGTTAGCCCGCGACATTTTTGAGAAAGGTGGACCAACGCGTGGGCCCTACCAGGAAAAAGATCAACTTAATCTTCTGCATCCGACGGTTGGAAAATAGTTTGGTACTAGATTTGAAGACCGATGAAAAGATAGCCGTCCGATTAGAGTGATCAGCTGGATTTAATGATTTGCCCCAACCTAATCATAATTACGTAAGAAAATAATAATTTTAAAATTATTTTGTAGATCTTTAAACTTTGATTAAGAAAAATAAAATAAATAATTATTTATACTTTAATAAATTAATTAAAATAATCATAAATTAACACGTCATATTATATAAAATAATACTCGCTCTTCATTGATAATGTGTCACTGCTAATGATCAACTTATTCATTTATATTATTTTATTTTGGATAATTATATAAAATATTTTGGGTTAAATATATTTTCCTAGAAATACAATAAGCTTTTCATTTTAAATTATGAATATCACTAACAAACATTTGAGATTTTAGGTAGAATTTCTATGAATTGAGTGAGTCACTTCCTATCATCCACTTTCAATTTTTTCGTTCTAATATTTGGAAGATATACGGCTAACTTTGTTAATTGTTTTGAGATAAGAATTATTTCATGAGTTATTTCAACAATTTCGTCTTCTTTCTCTTGTTCGACTTGTTTAGATCGGTCAATCGAATTCGAGCCAAATGATGACGCACTGAGCTCTCATCTAAATTATATCATGAAAAAAATAATGGCTCAACATGATTATTGGCTTGTAGCTGTTGCACTACCTCGGTAGTGGACCGGGTTGGACCAATTTGATCAACCGTAGTCGAGTTTAAGTATAGCCTCGAGCCACATTTTGAGTCTAACTAACACGGGTTTTGGTTTGTGAGTTTTCCCTAATTCTACCAAAGCTTGGTTAACAAGTCATTTTCACACGAATAATTTTCATTTTTATTTATGCAATAAATATAAAATAATTAAAATAAATGTCACTAGGGAAAACATAATATTACATAATTAATTGATTTTGGTTTATTGTGATAAATTCTAACGGCTGAATTATTAGTAATTTGTCCTCAAAATAGGTCAAATATTGATGGACCAATACTGAACAACCCACTGCAACATCCTAAGCAAATCTTACTTACTTCAAATCACTATTTAATGATTCACATATTCAAATAACATATAATTACAAAATTAAATCAATTTAGCATTATTCACTAACAATACCCACTCAAATTCCTAGAAAAATGTCAGAACCTTAGCATATGTAACAATATTTTTTTTATAGAGAAGGCATAGAAACCCATTTTGCGTGACACATTTTTCAATTAAAAGATTATATCATATGATAAAAAAATTGAAGCGATTGGACTTATTCAATAGTGTTAGTAATATTATAATCTAGTTCTTGGACCAACAAACAAATGTTATTCTTCTAATTTATTTTAGTTTCTTCAAATAAATCATTTAAAACCCAATTTGGAACTTAGCAAAAAGGTTCTTTGACATGGACATTTATTTATTTGTCGATTATCCTAATATCTAACTAGTATGGATTATCTTGATTCATTTAATTTTTAATTACTATTTTAAATTTTTGTTAAATATGGTGTATCTTTTTTTCTCTTGCTTCTTTTACTGCATTTTTTTATTTTCATATGATGTCATTAATCTTTATATTATTTTCTTTGAATGCACATTTTGTCACTTAATTTTTTTCAAACTATTTGAAAATTGATGGGTGGTAGTGGGTATGACTTGAATTCGGACTCTTGAATCAAAGACCAAACATTGAGTCGGTTAAAAAATTAACTCAAGCTTATTTCAAATAGAATAATATTATGATTATTTTATTATTATATTTTTTTGTTATGCATATTAACTTGTCGAGTTCTGAACAAAATAATTATTATATATAATTATTTTAATTTTAATATATTAAATGCATAGTAATTAAAATGATTATAATTTAAGACGTTAACATATATAATGAGAAATGATATTGATTACTTAAAATGTAAATCTAACTTTATTATTCTTAATATTATAATAATTGTAATTTCATATTATTTGAGAACTTATAAAATTTAGTAACTAAAAGACCGAACTACCCTTTCCCTTATTACCGTTGACAAAAACCAGAGAGAAAAATAAATAAAGGAAATATTAATTAAATAAAGGCGAACGGGAAAGGGAAAGGGAAAGCGCAGGTTTCCGGCGACCCAAACCCACACATTCCTTGCTTTCAAGCCACCCTAAAGGCAAAAGCCATAGCCTTAAGCTCAAAGCTCAATATTCTCTCTCTCTCTTGTTTGCGATTTTTGGCGAAGAAATTCCGATCGAAAAGATGCCGGAAATGGACGGTTCCTCCAATTCCAAACCCCCACAAATATCCGAGATGTTTCAGAAGTTCGCCGTCGCTGTCAAGGCCAAGACATATGAACTCTTCGCCGACGAAGAGCCAGGTGAGGACTTCGATGGATTTTCCCTTTTAGACTCTATCGATGAAGTGATAACGAATCAGAAAGTCGTCGTAATTAAGCCTAGCCGGCCTTACGATCTCTCGCCCTCTCTCAAATCAGTGCCGGAGAAGTCGTTCGACGAGACCCAGATGAGAAAGCCCAAAATCGAGAGTTTCTCGCAGGTGAGTGCGTCGGTGGAGCATACAAGGCGTAAATCCATGAATCCCCTGTTGACACAGACGATAATTTCCTCGATATTCGCCACGATTTCTTCATTTGAAGCTTCTTATCTTCAATTACAGACTGCCCACGTTCCATTTGACGAAGAATATGTGAAGACCGCCGATAGAGCTTTGGTTTCACACCTGCAAAGGCTTTCTGATTTTAAGCATGTTTATCTGGATTTTCATCGCGATGCTGATTTTCCTGTCAGTTCTTGTTTGGAAGCTCAGGTGCAAGAGAATCAGTCCAAGCTTCGAACGCTTGGAACTGTCTCAGACAGGCTACAGTCCGAAATTGATCAGAAAGACTCCATAGTTTCAGATTTAAGAAAGAAACTGAACGAAATTCAACTGTCCAACTCCAAGTCGTCGATGAGATTATCGGGTAATTTGCATACATCTTCTGAAGTTTTGCTGTCCGTTAGAGTTTTTGATTCTTTGTTGCGTGAAGCATGTAGAGAAACTCATAAATTTACCAAAGTTTTGATGGAACTGATGAACAACTCTGGGTGGGATATGAATTTGGCTGCCAATTTAGTTCATCCTGATATTGCATATTCGAAGAAAGGACACAATAGATATGCATTCTTATCATACGTTTGTTTGGGAATGTTTAGAGGTTTCGATTCCAGTAGTTTTGATTTGGACGAGAATGATGCAAACTCCTGCAACGGGAATATCGATAAAGTCGATAGAAATTCAAACTCTTTGCAGAAATTACTGGAACACGTTTCGAGCAATCCTACGGAATTGCTAAAGAAAGATCATAGTTCTGAATTCTCGAGATTTTGCACAAAAAAGTACGAAGAACTCATCCATCATACCATGGAATCATCCATTTTCTGTGCTTCAGATGAAAAAGATCAGATTCTCAATTCATGGAGGTCAGTTGGGTGGTTCTACAACCTGTTTATTAAAATGGCTAGCTCAATATGGACACTCCACAAGCTCGCGCATTTGTTCTATCCGATTGTTGAAATCTTTAGAGTCGAAAAGGGTGAAGAGTTTTCCATGGTTTTCATGGAAGATGTAACCAAGAAATACTCACGGGCAGGAAGAACAAGACCAAAGGTTGGATTTACAGTTGTTCCAGGTTTCAAAATTGGTCGGACCATGATTCAGTCTCGGGTATATTTATGCCCTCCGACCGATGGCCGGCCGGAGAATCTCGACAGCTGAGGGGAAAAGATTGCATTTTTCGAGCTCTTGGTACTGTCTTCTTCTTCTTTCTTTAATTTAATGAAAGGTCTTCTGTGAAGCCAAGGTGTATAGATATTCTTGCTGCCATTTTTCATGGTTCTGATCTGAGCTACTACTGTAAGAAAATTCATAAATGCACACTTTGTTTGTTCTCTGTGTTATCTTCTTAAATCCCGTCAGGAGACCCTGATCTTTGTTCATTAATGCACACCCAGCATCTGCATTTTGGGCGACAAGGAATTTAAACATTTACCAAAATTTGCGAAATAATTAAGAACAGGGTAAGAAAACAAATCCAGTCAGGACTTAAAAAACGATTTTTTGAAGATCTTTAGAAGCAAGAAACACTACTTTCGCGTACAGGGGGCAAAAGCCCGGTCTGGGTTTTTTACCATGACAACACAACCGAAACATTGGTATTAAACTTGACCCAACTTTTTTGGTTGGGGTGTTAATGTTCTTCGATTTACCTAAGTGAGCTCGGCCCATATTCAACCATCGTTTTGACTTTGGAACACCCAAAATGGGTGGGTAGGCTGGACTTAAAACCTGGGCCAACCGAAGACACGTCATATTGGACAGACATAGCACAGTTGCATGTTGTCGTGCTTTTCTGCGATGACCTGGCGGGGAAGATGACCTTCAGTTTATGGGGGTTGGGTTTATTTCTAGAGTTTAGGGTTTATGGAGGAGAGAATCAATCCAGCAATGCAGTTTTTGGATTCGTACATTATCTAAAGAAATGGCTGAAATACAGTCTCTAATTAATTTTAGCAGCCTTTTTTTCCAAAATTTAAAATTTTCATGCAGACAAGAACACTGATAGAAATCCAAGATTTACGATGTCGAAAAACATCAAGAGCTTTTAGGATAAAACAAGCATTAGATCTCAAGTTAAAACTTGATAAAAACAAGGTTGCTAAAGCATTATATCTCCATTTCTCTCCTTTACTGTAACAAGCTTTCTCCCTCTAGAAAAACAAGCCTTCAGCGAAACCCCTCCTTGAAAATACCATCTTGCCTCAACAGGTTTTCTTCACCCTGTCAAATACTCATATCATTTAAACTGACGAAATCCATTTAATAACTAAGCTCTCGTCTGGTTTTAGGTCGATTCAAGCTTTTTTTTTTTATTCCCATATATTTCAAAAAATGGAAGATGAAATGCGCAGACTAAAGCCGTACCTTCTGACATATGTTTGGTTTCTTCACATGTTGACCGGGGATGAGCCCGAAGTGAATATTTGGGAAGTGAGCCCACTGAAAAACAACAAGAATCAATGTCGAAGCTTTAATCCGTCACGTGATTATCATTTATACAGATGAATGAATGCAATGCAGATCTCTGATCTTGAAAAAACAGATGAACAAAGAGCCGAGTTTGGAATTCAAATCTGTGTAAATCTGTTCCACTAAAACTGTTTGATCTTTCGAAAAACTCTGAAGAAATCATCTTTCTGTTCAAGCAAAAGAATCCCTAATAGACTCACGTTCTTCGCAGCAGCACTGAAAGCCTCTCTATGGCTTATATCAGGATTGCGAGCTTTGATTCGTTGGATCTCTTCCCTGCAAAGTTTCCCATGACAAACTTAATTATACACCACGAAGAAATCCGTAATGGCGAAAAGATAACGCAGCAAAGCACTTACTTGATGAAGCGATTGTAGGCAGATGGGACTCTTTGTCTCTTCTCTGGAGCTGGAAATCGGAGACATAGACAGAGAAAATACAAAGAAATTGTAGTCAGTTTTTTGCAGACATTTTCTGTTGGTATTATTTCTGTCTTTACGTCTTTTTTTTTCTGCCACTCCAGTACTCTACCATCACGTCTCTGCGGGTATATCATTGCCTCATTATTACCCTAAATTTCTTCATCTTTTTGTTCTTCACGCCCCCCGCCCAAAAGCCAATATATATATGTGAATGAAAGAGAAAATATAGGTTTATAAGAAAATATTATGTAAAATCAACCCAGAAACCAAAGAACAAGTCAGAGAAGCCTCTTAATCTACCAAATTTAAGACCAAGATTAGATCAGAGTAGGATAGAAATCCATTCAGTTAAGCTTCAGTAGGTTTGAAAGATGAAAATGGAAAATAAAAAATGTATGCAGTGTTTTTCGTTCATACGTCTGTTTGCAACTGGAGTTCTTGGAAGTTCTTCAGCTCCTCGAATCATGGGCATTGTCGGCTGATCTGTCGGCTTTGGCAGATTCAGCATTACATTTGAATGCAGATTTCTCATCTCATCCTTGTATATCAGCAGCATAAAAATATCACAGCACTTTTAAATTTGTCTGAATAAAGCCCTAATCGAGTTTCTTTTTTTTACCAGAAGATTCTGAGGGGAGAAGAAAGAATGTCCGAGCTGATGAAGCTGGTTAGAAGCCGGAAGAAGATGGCCCCGCGAGTTCATGGACAGAAGATTGGCGCAGTGGCCACATCGAACAGTGACCGTCTTGAACAAGCTATTAGAAGGAACACACACCTGATAAACACAAAAATCATAATATCATCCATGGAGGAACAAAAGGAAAAAGATAAGAGAAAAGCTCCATGAACAAGGCAAAGATGGTCGGCGATGAAAATGGCTACCGCCAGGACAGTGTCGCAGCGGTTGCAATAGGCGTAGCCGAGTTGGTCGAAAGGCGAGAGGTGGTCCGGAGAAAAGGCAGCCGATGAAACCGACATTTTCGTATTGATCTGATTCAGAAAGGAAGTCTCTCTCTTTCTCTCTTGAATTTTCGGAGCTGATTTGATTGACCGGATTGATGGGTCAGTGGAATTTCGGTGATAGATTTGCAGAATTGGCCTCTCGATCTCAAGGAGACGGAGGAGGAGGCAAGAGTATGGTTTGATGGATGAAACCCTAAATTCATAAACAGAGATAGAAGAGACTCAGATCAGAAAGAGTTCGACTTTTCATGGCGTCTCTGGATAACAAAAACAAGCAGACAGCAAACGACTCTCAATTTATTTTCTTCGTAAAAGCTGTAGATCATCTGCCATGAAATGGCTATCAGCAGGGGAGAGAAAGATAATGTATGGTCGCCATGGCATTTCAAATGGATTTGCACGCAGAAGAGAGAGAGAGAGAGAGAGAGAGAGAAAGAGACGTTTCCATGAGAGATTAGCTTTAGGTCATTCATGGGTTGTTTTCAAAGTTAAGAGGGCCTCTGGCTTTCCTCGATCCTCGACAATTCCATTCTGAGATTTAGGGTTCGGATCTCTTCTTTGCAGTTTGCACCATCAAATCAGTAATCTTCGTTAACTTTCTTGCTTAGATAAAGCCCTCAAACCCAGGTTCTTCATCTTCTTCCACCTCAATCACCATCATTAAATCTTATTTCCATTGTTTTTTTCTAAATATATAAATATTTTGAGTTTGTGCGGTAGAATTCACGTCCGTAATCCATGTTTATTTCATTATCTTTATTTAGCATTGGTCTTAAAATTATTTCTCCAATAAGTTAGCACATTTACCTCAATCAACTCGGAGAATTTATCGAACAAATCGTGCGATGCAAGATTGAGCTAGCAATATCTTCTTTGTTATTTTAGTTTCTTATACTATTTCTTGATACGAACTTATTTCCATGTTCTTCCATATTATTTTTTTTTTAAATGATGAATTATCAATTTTACTACATTTTTTAATGATTTTTATTTGGCATATAAAATATTACAAGACATAAGGTGTTATCTAGAAATAAAGTTAAGGCCATGGTAAGACGAAGACTCTTTTGTTCATGAAACATCTCCCAATCTCATCCGTTCTCCATCCATTACGTTCTAAATAGTTTATTTAAATATTAAGAGCCCTAACTCGTACTAAATTTCTGATTTGCATGCTGCTGAAATACCCAAAAAGCAACCCTTTTTGGCGATCAACCAGCCTACTAATACCCAGCTTCTAATGCTGTACGCGAATCGATTTGACTGCTCAGACCTTGCTCTCTTTCTCACACATCTATAGAATAGTTGTCAATGACAGCAAACGACAGAGAAAAAGTTTATAAATTCTTTTTATTTCTTTTTTTATCTTTTTTTTTTGGAAAAATCTATTTCAACTGAACCAAATCGTTACATTTATCTATTTGGTTGAAATTTCTCCCCTACCTGGTAGCAACTTCTCTCTTTCTTGGCAGACTTTAGGGTTTCACGAAGAACCTGAACTTTGGAGCAACAAAAATGGTGGCTGACTGACACATAAAATATTTTTTTTTAAGTCTATTACACTTTCAACAACCTTTTGGACCTGCTTATTTTCTCTCTCTAGAAAATACCCTAAAAAGGGTAGGGTAGATAGTAGATTTCTTCCTTTGTTTTCAATGATGTCTAGCTTCTGCCAGACTTTTCTGCTCCTCCAGGCTCCAATGTCTTTCAGCCTTCAGGATCGCTACTGCATGTTTGCTTACACTTGTTGACAGGATTAGGTCTACGCACAGACCCTTTTTCTAATCGAGATGAACAGTGATTAATTTACCTGAAACGCTATTATTTCATTTAATGCCCTACGGCATAACATTAACCACGTATTAAAATGCTTAAAAATCAGTTCTGGTTCTTTGTGATGCAAATTCTGATTTTTCTAATAAAATAAACTCCAAGTTTTTGAATTATTTCAGGTTAATCTTGATTTCGTATCTCAATTCCATGTTAATTTCAAAATGAACAAATTTACTTGCCAGTTTGTCGATCAAATTAATGATGATACATAATCAGACGTAAGTAAAGTTCTGTGAGTCCAACTTATTATGACGAGTATTTATATGAAATCCCGAGAGAAAATCGCAGAGACATCAATTTCAATCGAACTTTATTATGCTACCAACATCGAGATTTCATAATTACTCATCAACGTTTGGACTAGAAAAATGAAGCGATGATCGCGACAACAATGCAGGGTCATTGCTATTCTAGACGATCGAAGGTGTCATATATGTTCTTTCAACTCTTTGTGTTCCTCTTAGCCATTTTAATAGCAATGACCCAGCATTGTATACTGCAATTGACTATGGAAACTAGAGCTCAAGTTGGATTCCTAGTAGTCTCTCCTTTTCTATTTGATATAAATGCTTTATGTAAAAAATTCTTATTTTACCAATTCTAAATATTGCGGCTTTCGAAGATAGATCTCTATTATAATCGTTATAGCTAGGGGTGGGCAGCCCGAACCAACCCGAAAACCCGATCCAACCCAAGCGATTTGGGTAGAGTTTGGGTCGGATTTTGGTTCAAACAATCAATTTTGGATTTTTTTTAACCAAAAACCCATTTAGGTTGGGTCGGTCGGGTAAGAACCCGACCCAACCCAAACCGTGCCCACCCCTAGTTATAAGGGGATCTAATAATGTACAAAATTATCATCTATGGATTCATTGAAGACAAAATCATTTACTTAAATGACTTGTTCTCACTATATATATATATATATCACGGTTTTAAGCGTAATTAAATAAATATTATACTTGAACTGCGGAGTGATTTAGTGATTATAGATATTAATTTGTATGAATATATATCCTGGGATATTATCATCCCTAATGATTATAATGGATAGTTAAGAAAGGATAAGATTTTTAAATATATTGATACTAAAATAATATAATACTATAATACTAAAATAATATTGATGTTGCTCAAACATTAATTTCATTTTCTAGTTTTTATTTTGGTAAAAAAAACTTCAAACTTTGAAATTTTGGACATTGCCCAAAATTTATTGCGACCTCTAAAATTTTTATAAAGTAAAAACAATAATAATGTTATATATTTTTTATCATATATATTGACGTATTGATTTATAATTGATACAGTTAATAAAATAAATATTTTTTTATAATTTAATGAATTAATAGCACATTAATTCGATCAATCATTATTTGATAATTTAGTCAGTAGAGAAATCCCGAATAAGAGAATAACTCTAAAGGTACTATAGAGTTGATTTTATTTCACGAAATAAATATCTTCTTTTGTCTAAATTAATAAATAAATAAATTATTTTGGGAAATTACATTCTAACCCTTAATAAATTTCTTCTCATTCGGCCCAACTAAAAGGGTATTTGGGCTGTGCCTTTTTGTTGACCAACAAAAACACTTCCCACCACGACGGTCAATTTGCCGCCATCCTCGGGGTGCAGCCGTGTCTGTTCTTGTTTGAGCTTGTCATCTCATCGATTAAATGCAGAAAGAGCGTTCTAATTCTCCAGTAATCTAATGCTAGACTGCTCAAGTAAATCTAAAGACATTGAGTCTATAAAAATCTTATTGATAAAATATAGAATAACACATTTCTTACAGGAACCATTATTGTTCATCTCAACCCCCACGCCCCACATAATCCACACTAGCAGTAATAAACATTCAAACGCAGACAAAGTTCAAACCCGCTGTTGTTCTCAGTTTGTCGAAGGAGAAAAACTGAGCAGCTTCTTTGATTTTAGCCATGCCTGCACGACGACCTCCGAATCGAACGTCTTCTCCACTCCCTTCCGATCTATCACAGATATCGTCAGATAGTATTTTATACCTGAAACTACTTGCCTCTGCGCCTTCACAACTTCTACGAACTTCAGCTCTCCGTACCCGTCGCTCCCGCCGCTCAGGCTCCGGTTGTACTGCTCCACAGAGAATTTGCCGAGATCCTGAACCTCCTCGTTCGCCCTCACGTTCTCTATCTCCGTCCGCCCTCCCAGTTTGCCTCCGTAACTTTCTGCCGCTAAGGACGCCGCCAGGAGGGTGAGGCAGGAGAGGATGACCGCCGGTGATCTTATCGACGCCATGAATCCCGGATGCAGTTGGTGCTGTTATCGCAGTGGCGGGTGTGGGAGAAGGGTTCTTGAAATTTATTAGACTCTAGGAATTTAGGGGGTGTTTGGCTACGAGCAATAAGAGATAACGTGGCAAATTCTTGGATTCCTTTCAACGCGAACCGCGTGCCGCGTCGGTTTGGAATTGGATAGCACAGAAAATGCATTTTTTTGGGTTTATTAAATCAAATATATTCATTCGTTATAATTAAATTAAATTCACATTGGGTGTAATTTTGGGCTGTTGGGCCTAGCGCTTCGTCTTAATGGGCCTCGTTGTTGATGGTTTTGGGCTATTCAAAATTATAAGCCCAAGCCCATGTTCATATCTTCTTTATCCACCCGAAATGTAACCGAGTTCGAACAAGCCCACGTTCATAGCTTCTTCAAACTCTTTCTTCGTGCATTCTTCAGTTTTTCAGTGAAGAGTATGGAGGGGACAGTCTCCAAATGCAGCAGAGAAGTATGTTTCGACTGAAACCCGAGTCATCCATGTGGATGACTAAACCAGACAGTCCAGACAAGCAAAAAGCTTAGCAGCCATATGAAAATGGAGTCCACCCACTGTCATCGACGACCACGAGACACAGAGCTCGTGGCATTGTCTCCAATGGTGGACCCATTTCGACAGGAACTCAAGTCGAGTCGAGCTTCACTGTGGGATAGGGGCCTTCAAAACCCTAGCCACTCATTTCTGGCTGGAATCTAAAAACAAAACATATAATATTTTCCATTTTTGGACTAACCACAAATTTCCTTGGAGTTGTTTGGCTAGCAGGATGGAAGAGATCTGAGTGTGGATATTCTGGGTTGTGGTTGGCTGGCTGGAAATCCTTCTGCAACTTTAAAGAGTTATGGCATCATTTAAGGCAGCCCAAATTAAATGCACATAAATAATAATAATAATAATAATAAGAAGAAAAATCAGAAGAAAACGAATAAAATATTTTCATTTCTCCCCACTTACCAGCTGGTTTTAAGTAGGAATCTTATTTTCCAACAATTTGAACTCAACAAACACAATAGAATCCAACCACGGATGGCAAATGTTCTTGTTTGGTTGCTGAGAAAGAGATAGAAAATCAGACAGCATTTTTCTGGTTGTGAAATCAACAGCAGAAGCTTCTTTTTTTCGACCTTTTCATCAAGAAAAAGAGATTGTACAAGCTAGGATTAATGCGTAAATAGGTTACAGAGAAATTTCTCTTCACTAAGTTAATGATAGAATCAACCAGGAAAATTGCTCCCTGAAATCTGTGTTCAGCATCCATGTTTCTGCCATGGATTGTTCTAAGACCTCGAGTTTTGTTGCAGATTTTGTCCGAAACCCATCTGAACTACACTTTGAAGGTCATCTTCCCAGCTTGAGAAGACCTGAAAACGGTTTAGAAAGGTCTTCAGATTACTGATGAGAGGATCAGAAACTTGGTTTCTGTGATTTTACCAGTTGATCATCATTTTTAATGCGTCCATCAAGATTAATTGTCTGAATTTCTGGGTTTCTGCAGAGAAATACATTTAGAGAGTTCATCGGATAAGAGATCTCTGTCTCAGAAGGAACACTCTGGCAGTCGATTTCAAATGCCGTCGAAGAGGACTCCAGTGGATTTTTAATATGTGGTAAAGATGCACAAGATTGAATGATCTGTTTATAGAAATCATACGAGAGAATTAGCAGAAATGTTGAAGAAAATATTGGACTATGAATTTGTTAATGGCAATTTTTCTTACATCTTTCGATAGAAGAGCTTCCCTGTTCAGGTTCATACTTGGAGGAACTGATGCCAGCTTCATTGAAAGAAACTGCATATATAATGAGGTCAGAGAGAGAGAGAGAGTTTACAGTCTTAAGAGTTATTGATTTGAAGAACTTCAGCACAGATTGCGATTTACCTCAACCTGGCGTTGTAATGATTGAACGTAATTTATAATTTCATCAAGCATCAGTGCTTTTCCTGTTACCTGAAGAAACAAATCTCGATTCAGAACAATTCCCAGAAGAAATTTCAGAATCAAAAGATTACATTTCATGGCCTTTTATTTCACCTTATTGCAACCAGGGACGAGATCTTGCAAAAACTTCATCCTTTCGCTGATTTTTTCTCTTCTAACCTGAGCGAGAAGGCAAAAATTTCAGATTTGTGGATGTTAATGGGGCAATTGATTCTGGTGCAAAATGAGGAGGATGATAAGATTTTGCTTCAGTTTTCTTACCCTTTCTGCCAGACTATGGCTGTCCGTAGCTTGACCTCTTCGTGCTCTGACATGGATATAATCTTTTGGAGGCTCCGGAAGCTTCGTACTCTTCTGGTTTTCGTCTTCTCCTGATTTTTTACCTTCGGTTGTTTCTGTCTTCGTCTTCGTTCTATCAAGTTTTCTTGCAGAATTTTCGCTTGGATTTTTTCTTTCGTTTCTACCTTCTTCAATCTGCATTGATTTTCCAGTTTGTTTGAGTCTAACTTACTTGACAGGAACTTGAAAAGAACATGAAGAAAAATTACCTTGGCGATTTTGGGAGGAGTTGGTTTTTCTTGTGAGATGACATTTGAAATCAATTTTCTTTTTCTGTCGTTCAGATAAAATTCTTCTTTCTCTTTCATGATCGATTCGCTGCAGGAGATTTGCTCAGACAAAGAAGATCCTTCTCGAGAGTCGATTATCTCTACATTGTCACGGCCAAGAGCTCTCGACAACTTTCTCAACTTCTTACCATGTGCAGTTCTACACTGGATCGAGCTTTTTCTTTGCTCTTGAATAGACAATTGAGATTCGACATCAGTAATCGTTGGAGCGGCTGAGGAAAACAAAGCAGGCTTCGCGGCAAACTCAGGGTCAGAAGAAAATTGCTTCAAGCTTGGATGGATTAGAGCATTGCTATCAAAAAATGACGAATGACCTTTGGTTTCTGGAATTTCCACTGACAGATTGAGCTTCGGTGGAGAATTTAATGGCGTACTGTAATACGAGAGGTTAGCATTGTCCTTCTTTCCCCAAATGTACTCCGTCGTCGGAATGTCACCCACTTCATAAATGCTTCCAAGCCTCCCTATTAGTTCCCTAACCATTAGTTTATCTCCACTGGAATTAAAGCTAGCACCGACATTAGACGTCGCCGGAGAAGAAACAATGGAGCTCAAAGCCGACTCAAGAGGATCGCACAATTCCACCGAATTTTCCCAATCTGCACCCGGAAAACAGCTCTGAAGCCGATCAGACGCAGAATTCAGGTCGTGCTTCAGGAAGTCCTCGTCAAACGATGAGAAATTCCAAGAAATTGGAGCAGCATTGCATCCCTCATTCATCATAAACAACCTTTCCATACTAACAATTACAAATACGGAGAAGACGATTCCAACAGAATTACCAACTGGCAGCCGAGATTCAAAACACAGTCCAAAGCAAGAAATTCAGACTGATAATTTCAAAAAGAAGGAAGAATTTCCGATATCCATTGCCGCTCAAAAGGTCAGAAAAAGGACGAAAAACGCAGTAGATGGAGAGAGAGACAGAGCGAAAAAGGTAGAGATGAAAAAGGTGAGTTTGACCTATATATAAAAGTAGAAAACCTGGCAGCCTTAAGCTCCGCAATATACGGTGGTTAGGGATGATAATGGCGGCCATTCAACGTCAAAGTAGATTCCATTTCTACTCTTCTCCAACTTGTCACAGGCATCCAATGCCAGAGGCAGGGAAAGAAAGAGAGGAAGACGACGCTTAAATAAAATACTCAATCAGGGTGGGTAGGCCGAACCGAACCGCGGGGTTCGAATCCACCCGAGAGTTTGGCTTGGTTTGTTTGTTAAACCTTGGAAATGGATGGCTATTAGTTTTCTCTCTCTTTCCAACCTCTCGGGTTAAAATAATATCACACCCTCCTAAATTTTGCAGAAGAGCACATGCAATTCAAGAGTCCATGCTCCAAGAATAATCTCTCTCTCTCTCTCTCCAATGATCGATCATTGATTAGTAAAGGAAGCCCATATGGTTAATGTACTAGTTGGATCTAACATGGTGTAACAAATATGTATATATTTATACATGTATGCGTATGATTTCACGTAAAGATGCATGCATGCAAGGTTCAAATTTGCACCAAACTTTTTGTTTTTTTCTATGGGATAGAAATTAACATCTTCATACTAACCACACCATAACCATCTGTTCTTGAAAGAAATGGCAAAAAACAAAGTAATTAACTCACAATTAGATGTTTAAACTACTACCTCAATTTTTTCTGTCAAAATCAGATCAAAGGTTCACATTCTCCGTTCAAAGCGGATAATTATCGGCTCAAATCAAAATGTTACAGAGACATGGACGAGTACACCTGAGAAAGTAAAAGTACATTGTTATAATCTCACTCGGAATATAGAGATGTTAAAAGTGGCTACCTAATGTTTAGTGGAGGTTATTTTAGAATATCCAGAAAGGGTTAGTTCTTGGTGATGATCATTGATCACCCACCCACTAAAATAGGCTTGATAATCATTGTACAATTCGATGCCACCAACTACCCAAACCCTTAATCCTCTCTCTCTCTCTCTCTAGGTTTTGTATGTTAGCTTTGAAGCTTTCAAGACGGAAGACACAGCAAAGGTTATGATTGAGAAGTAATGAGACCAAGTTAATTTGTTGGATCATATCATATACTATTTATAACGTGACCTTTGATCATTGATGGCCACCAAACCCTTATTATCTTCCAAGTTCCAGCCTTGCATATTGCTTTCCGTTTTTTATACTCTTCTCGGTTGAATCTATCAGGTATGGTTCCGCCCTCAATTGAAACAAGACCTATTAAGTCTGATTGGTTCGGTTTCATTTTTTAAATCAAAACCGTATGCGTACTCAACCAATGTGTTATTTTTTTTTCGATTTGATTTCATTTTTGTATTTTTTTTTGTTCAGTTGAAACAACGGGTCGAGGCTGTATTTCCATTCTCGGCTGGATTTCCATTCTCGGCTGGATTTCCATTCTGTCTCCGTCTAGTTAGCCAGACGACCATCGAATAATGTCCTAAGAATATTATATAAATCTCAAACATTGGCAAGGAATCTAAAATATTGGATGTATTACAAAGGGATCCTATCAAAGGACTTGTATTTGAACCAACTCTGGAGAGAATCATATATTGCAAAAAGATGATTAGATTTTGCAGGCCAATTCAAAGTTATATTATTGTTTCTTGAGATTTTCCACATCTCTTTCTCACTCTTACCATTTTTTTACGTTATCGCCGGGCTGGGTTGTAATTGGCTGATCAATTTCGGCAGTGTCAAAGCATTTAAATATGAACACTGGCTTCAATGATTGGAAGGGGAGGGATTTGACATGCTTTTCACGCCATTTTTGGCATGAACAATCATAGGCTGAAAAAATGAAATAATCGTACAGAACGAGTAGGGAGGGACAAAACCAAACCGACCCACAAGACAGTACAGTTTGGGTCAACTGTTTCGAGTCATTTTACAAAAAAACCAGGCTAGTGTTGTTTCAAAATTTGAGTTTGATTCCTTGTCCAATTTTTAGGACGACCCAAGAACTCGAAAAATTCAATATTAAAGAAATAAAATATGTTAAAAAATAATTTGCTAATTCACAAGATTGAGAAAACAAAACCAGACAAGTTTATTAACGAAAATAAATTACTTGCAACCTTATGCAATAATATCTCCGCAAATCAAGACTCATCATCATATTCAGCCAGAATTCGTCACTATACTTGTTCAAAATTCTAAACCTGTAGCTTTTTCTGATTTCTGAGTTTTATAAAATGAAAACAAACACATCCTTGGAAGCGTTACATAAAGTTGTATCCAAAGTTTGATGTCGTGTTCTCAGAGATACTCAACAAGAAACAACTTAATAAAAGATTTGGGACGGTCTTATCTTCAAGTCTAGTTAAACATTAAGCAAATCAAATGCAATTATAGTTAAACATTTCAGGCAGCTAATATAACAGCTACAATAGAACTTTGACCTGAATACTATGCAACTTCAGCCGTTCCTTCTCCGTGCGAGCAAGAAGCTGGTAAATAGTCAGAAACACGGTCTCTCTAAACCCAATATGCACAGTCCTCTAAATAATAGAACGATCAAAACTGGGAAATATATGATCTATTTCCCATACCATAACATCATATGAATTTCGGGTTGCATTTCTGAATCATCGATCTAATCTTCATCGAGGTGGTGGCTGGGAGAGATAATTAGGAGGAGGCGGAGGAGTCATTGTCGGCATTTGGTATAGACCAGGTCTCTCACCCTGTGGCTGAGGTGGCGGTGGTTGCCACATGGGCAGTTGACCACCCATACGGCATACCCATCGGTGGAGGGAGTGGTTGAACAGGACCCGGCACCACCTGCGGAGGTGGTGGCATGCTAGGTGGAGGTGGCCGGAACTGCTGAACTGGGGGCATTTGCAAGCCTGGCATAGGAGGAATACCTTGACCGAGCTGCTGAGGCTGACCAAGCCAACCTGGCTGACCTGGCACTTGAATAGGTGGAAACCCACTGCCTTGAGGAGGCGGTGGCCGGAATGTGGGTATAGAAGCTGGAGGAACAGCGCCATTTCCGATTGGGCGAGGAGGGACAGGAGCAACTAAGGAGCCATTTGGCTGTGGAACACTTGCAAGCGATGGGGGTCCACTCGCAAATAAAGTATGTGGCCTACTTTTTTGAGGATTACTAGAGGCCAAAACTCTCTCTGTCAACAAAATTCAAAGTTTGTATTGAAATAGAGCCATAAAAGATGATACTTAATAACATATATGCATAGTGATCAAAAGAAACTCACCTGCAGGTGTTCCATGTCGCTCCCCTTTTGTATCTTTTTTATATGCATATGATACTGTAATTTGACGGTTGCATAAATACTGACCAGTCATTGCCTGTTTCAAAAAAAAAAAAGAAAATTGTCATAGAATTAACAGTTAGCAAAGAATATATCAAAAGATAGTTGGGCATCTCACAATAGTAGACAACTTGTGCAGGTAATTTTCAAGCTCCTCAACTTTGCAATAGAGGACAGCCATGCGCATATGACAATGGTATGGATTTAACAATGACAAAATGGAAATTATATTCAAGAATTTCTTAACTTGTTTACTCCAAAAAAGGATTACCTAACCGAAAACAAGATCATTTTTACCAAACTTTAATGCTTTTGCAAGTTAAATCACAAATTCAAATAAGAATCATGTCCTGATCCATCATATAGAAACTAGAAAATAGTGCATCAGGTTCAACACTAAAACTTCCACCAAAATATACCTCAATTGCAGAATCAGATGCTTCAAATGAGTCATAGCTAAAACAACCAAAACCACGGGGATTTCCTGTTTCTGGGTCTCGCATTATCTACAAAGAAAAACAATAACATCAGCAGCTAGTACTAGCAGATATTTCCAAACCCTTTAAAGTAGAAATAGATGCGTCAGACTTTCCATGAGAGGGTTTCTTGATACAAAACAAGCACCCTGTGGCTTTAGAAAGTCGAAAGTTGAAAAAAGCTAAGAGGAGATACATCTCCTCCGATAAAGAAATGGTGGCAGTGTGGAGACAATATCTCCTAGTGTCGAAATTCGTGGTGGAGACAGACAATACTTCTATCTGCCACTTCTTTGAACAACCAAAGCTATCGGCCAAACAAGCACGTTGACATGAACTGATCTCTGAATTTGACTTTTGCTTTTAACACAAGTCTGGCCAAAGCAACAAAGTGACTGATGCACTAAGACGTAAAGCTGAGTGTGCGAGCCTTTGTTATCTGTCACAAATCCAAGCATGCAAAATAAATGAAGTCCTAAGAGATAACATCCAGGATAGTCTGCAAATTGATCATGTAGCTCGCGTCGTCATTGAGCTAGTGAAACAAGAGAAAACTCGGCAGTTTTGGATGGAGAATGACCTACTTCTCACCAAAGGAAGTCGTTTATATGTATCACGTAGCAATAACTTGCGGCGTACTCTGCTACATGAATGTCGTGATAGCTTGTGGGCAGGTCATGCAGGTTGGCAACAGACTTATACTCTCTTGAAAAGGGCTATTTGTAATGACTCGATTCTCAGGTTGTCGTTTACTGCTTCTCTTACTCACTTACGACCCGAAAAACAGACCATTACTGTATTTTTACTTACTTACTTAATTACATTAGTGAAACACTTGTTACTTTAATTTCTAAAACCATCTGTTTGCTTATAAAACAGTTGAAAAGGAAAACTATCAAATTGAAAAACATAAATTTCTTCTTAAATAACGGTAAAATTCATAAACATTTAATACTTTAAACATACAGCGAAAGAAAATAATTCAATTTAATATACGTTCATTTCTAAAACCTTTGTTATTCATCACTCCAAAATAATAACTACAATTTAATTACATCTTTAAAACTTTCAAAACATTTTGAAGTATGACAGTGTATGCTCATGCGTCACTCTCACCGGTCGTCACTCAATAACTGTATCATTTGGATACTCATCTGCTCTAACTTCTTGATCAGTCATTTGTACTCATCCTTCCATTAAATCTCGTACATTGCAAAGCCTAAACTATGAGCCTAAAACTCAGTAAGTAACATTACTATAAAAATGCATGAATATGACTATGTTGTTCATAAAACAATGCACAATTCATTCACGTTTCTTAGGTTACATATCTTATTTATCCTCAGAAATATTACAGGATCTCAAGAACATTGCCTTCCACCTACTTCAACATCTACTGGGCCTACTTACATTACTGCTTGGAGTGTTCATGCATGTAATAACTATTTGCTTTACTGTTCTAATATTCAAGTTCTTAATTCATCGGAGACGAAACATAATTAGCGTCTCATACCACCAATTATATCTCGTTTACCTCTAACTATGTTGTAAAATCATGCATGAAAATATTTCGTTGACATTTTGTAAAACTATGATGCATGACTATGAAACATTACTACATTACATCAAACATAATATGAAAATAAACATACAACACACAACAAACATACATTTTAATCTTTGCAATGCAGTCTCACTTAAGGGTCAAACAATCTTAATACTAACTTACCTTAGTAGCTAACTTGAATTAATCCGCTTGAGTCATTTTTTAATCTAATTAATGACTTAAACATATAGATCATTCAAAGATCAGAAATCAAGTAACATGACATGTTTTATAGCACAAAGTCATTGTCATAACTTACTATCCAGTTATCTATTTGAGTCGATTCTAGTGGCATTGAATCAAGTTGTCTATTAAAGTTCATTAGAAGCCTATAATTTCAATGGAGCAACATAACTGCATGTATAACACAGAATTTCAAAACCGGTTCCAACACTCCTAATTTTCAACTTTTGTTTTCTATTCCAACTTCAAACAACTATAACTTCCTTTATAATGATACATTTGTGATGCTTCATGTGTCAAATTGTTCTTTAAAGTGTCTACTGTAACTTCTTAGAAGACACCAATTTCAGAAAACTAATGTAACATAAAGTGTCGATCGATGTTGACAAAATAGAGAGCATGCATTTTTTGAAATCAATAACTGGTCGACCTATTCTATAAGGTGTCGACCGATGTTGACAAAACAGATAGCATGCAATTTTGAAATCAAAAACTGGTCGACCTAACCTATAAGGTGTCGACCATAGCTCTTCCTAGTTTCCGTCTACTGACTTGCAACATCCATAACTTTGTTTACATAGCTCCAAATTGAGTGATTAAAACAGCTATAGATCACTCTAAGAGTCTACTCTAACTTTTATGAAGAACATAAACTCAAATTCGTACCACAATTAGACCGAATCTCCAAAATCCTAACCTTGTACATAATTAACTAATCTCATAACAATTGACATGAAATCATTCATGTTTATTCATCAATTCAACCAATACCATCATTTTATCATTACTGAACCTAAAAGAACTTCAAAGGATAGAAAAATAACTTGAAGTTCAGCCTCCACAAAATTTTAGAACTCTCCACTGAGTTAAGGCATAAAAATCGAGAGAAAATAGAGAAGAAATCGTGGCCGGAGAGAAATGACAGTCAAATGTCTTTTATTAAACAAAAACAATTTTTCTTTCACTTCCACTAATCGGGATTCTCAAAGTTTTGGCTGAATTTTAAACTTAAGTCGGTGAAGGTGTCAACTGCTTAACCAAGGTGTCAATCGAACCTAATTACTATTCATAATTCTCAATTCCCAAGAGCTATTATGTGTCGACTGGTTACTAAGGTGTCGATCACTTAGCCAAAGTGTCGACTGAACCTAGTTACTATTCATAAATCTCAATTCCCGAGAGCTATTCTATGTCAACCGGTTACTAAGGTGTCGACCGAACCTTAAAACTTAACAAACACTTAGAAAATTTTCTAACATTTCTAAATAACATCATCCCATATACCCCCTTAAATTTTATTTTCTTCATTACCTTCAACCTACTAATTACTAACATCTACAATACTTTAATACTTTAATATTGAACCAACATTCATATATAAAAAAAATCTTAAACACTTCCATCTTATCGTCACAAATTCTAAAAACAAATGAGCGTTATTACACTAGTACTGGCCTAAGATGAAATGCGATGTCATGCAATATACGAAGACTTGTTTAGTGTGCCAACAGGCAAGATCCAGAGAGACAAGATTGATGGTCTGTTAGAACCATTGTCTGTGCCAAAGAGACCTTGGGAAAATGTTTCTTTGGATTTTATCTCAAATCTGTCATATGTCAATGATTCATAAGCCATATTTGTGATCATTGATCATTTCTCGAAATATGCCACATTTATTGTCACACCAAAGCACTGTCCAACTGAAGTTACGACTCAACTCTTCTTCAAACATATAGTGAAGTTATGGAGAATTCCTCAAAGCATCATCAGTGATAGAGATGCTAGGTTCACAGGGTCATTTTGGATGGAAGTCTTTCGGCTACTTGGATCGAGCTTGAATATCTCCTCAAGTTATCATCCTCAAACAGATGGACAAACGGAACGTTTCAACAACTTGCTAGAAGAATATCTTCGACACTTCATCAACACAAATCAAAAGAATTGGCCTAGTCTTTTAGATGTGGCTCAGTTTTGTTTCAACTGTCAAAAGAGTTCTTCCACATGAATGAGTCCCTTCGAGATTGTCATCGGGAGACAACCTACGATGCCCTACACTCTGGAATAACCTTACGAAGAGAAGAGTCATAAAGCGTTCAACTTCTCTAAGGAGTGAAAGTAGAATACGGAGCGAGCTCGAGCCTATCTGGAACGAGCTGCTAAATACATGAAGAAATGGGCTGACAAGAATCGGAGACCAAGAGAATTTATGACTGAGGACCTTGTTCTAGTAAAGCTGTTGTCTGATCAGCTTCACTTCAGAGGAAAGCAAGATAAAAGACTCATAAGAAAGTACGAAGGCCCAGTTGAAGTTATTGAGAAGGTCAGAAAAGCGTCCTATAAAGTTCATTTACCTTCATGGCTCAAGATCCACTCTGTCATTCATGTGAGCAACCTAAAGTCGTGTCACCAAAATGAGGACATGAAAAGAAACCAAGTTTTGAGGCTAAATATCATCTTTAACAAGCAGAAGAAGAAGTAAGTTGAGAAAGTTCTCGCAGATAGAAGCGTCAAGGTTGGTCGTCGCAACTACAAGGAATACCTGATCAAGTGGAAAGAGCTAGAGAAGACGAAGTCTCATTGGAGAAAGTTAAAGACTTGGAAGATTTTCACAGAAAGTCAAGGAATTCCAGCACAAGCAGAGACAAAGTTGATGAGGGCGTCAACAGCTCAAACGGGAAAGAATGTCAAGGTCGAGACTTGTCTGGGGCTTGTTGCTCATGGTCTTCCACACATCTAGTTTCATTTCCTGATTACTGTTGTTATAGCTAATATGACCCGGATTGCACTTTAGGAGGAGACACATGATCGCACAAAAACTCTCCACCAAATGTTGTAATTTTGCTAGTAATCAATGAACAAGCTCTTTATAACACACTCTCTTTATTCGCACTATACTCATGATGCTCGTGTCGGATAAACTTGTATGCTCGTTCGCTCGTTAGACAAAAAGTTTGCTCTAACTACGTGGACACTCGGTGCCGTTGAGACACTCGTAGCCTTACCCATTGTGACTGTGATATTAAGTGTCGCACGACCTTTTGAAAGTAGGACCGTGACAACTGGCGCGAGCTGGACAAACGCCAGGTAGGGTGCGCCTTGACCGGAGGGGTACACAGCTGGCACTTGCAGCACGAACATATTCGATGGTGATGCAGGTGGCACGTTTGGTGGCGGCGATGAGTCTCCCAAACGTGCCATTAGGGTTTCATGATTTTTTTTGAGTTTGCTCCAACATCTGAATCATGCGCTACATTAACGAAAATAACAGTGAAGAATTCATTCCCACAACTGAAACAGCTGGAGAAATTGAATCGGGTTCAGATGAGAGATTTGGCTCTGATACTAAATTGTTAGGATCGGACTTAGAGAGTTTACCCTGAGATCGAGTAATCATCCATCTTCCGGCCATAAGAAGATAGAGTTAGGGAGAAGAAGAAGAAATATTTAAAAAGATACTTGATTGATGTCCCCAAACCCTAAAGGCTAAGACCCCTTTAAATAGACTTGATAAACCTACCTGACTAATTGTAAATTATCCAAAATATTCTTAAACTAGGATAAGACTAACTAAGATAAGACTTATCTCTTACACTATGATAAGACTAACTAAAATAAGATTTATCTCTTAGACTAAGATAAGACTAACATGAGAAAGTAGTCTCTAAGACTCCCTAAACTCGTCTAGTATACTGTTTTCTTATGAAAACATCCGCAACAATGAGATGTAAAATCTTATGATGATCACAAAAATAAAAGGAAATAGAGACCCAAATGTGTCTAGGCACCCATAGAAAACTATAAGCATAGCATTCACGAAAATGTTACAAATGTGTATATAAGTCTAGAAATGATCAGCTCAAAATCAATCATAATGCAGGTCAGCAAATAAGATCAAAGACGCCATAGGAGAACCTCACAGAAAAATATTACCGATTCTCTTGTGCAAAGAAGGCAATATTACAACAAATGAAAAATCTGTCCTCGGAAGCCTTCAATGCTTGGTGGTTAAATAAACAACTTAGAAATCGATGATAAAATTGCAAGGATAAGACATAAGCATCTCATGGAATCTTGACATTACCCCGACCTCTAACATCTAGAGTCCACTATCCAGTAAGTAGATGACATAACGTCATATTCAGACCTACTGATAAAAAAAGACCATTTACAAAATAATCAAAAATGCAATCTGAATTGGCAAACACACTCATGGTTATGAAACTTAATGTTTCAGGCTAATTACAGACGCTGACTATCATAACAATCAAACAACTGAAGTACTACAGTGTAATTACAAATGACTAGTTAAAATTATATAGATGTAACCGAGAGAGATAAAATCCTGTAAAAAATGTTGGTTCCTAATCTACTAAGCATTGAAAAAATAGACCGTTCCAAATAAAATATCGATTGGAAAAAGGGATAAAACCTTGGGATTAGTAACAATGACTCCAAATTAGAGCTGACAAACGAGCCTAAACGAGCGAGCCGAGCCGGAAAAGTCCGGGCTCGTCGAGCCTGGCGAGCCAAACGAGCCGAGCCTGTCGAGCCTGTCGAGCCTAAACGAGCCGAGCCTGTCGAGCTTTTTTTAAAAAAAATTGGCTCGAGCCGGCTCGCGAGCCTCGAGCCAAACGAGCCGAGCCCGAGCGAGCCTGCCGAGCCAGCCGAGCTTAAACGAGCCGAGCCTAACGAGCCGAGTTTAATTTTTTACATAATTTTCAATAATATCTTATAATAAACGTTTATTATTAACGTATAAAATGACATGTAATTGAAAATTTTATTTCATTGTAAGTTTGACATTTGCATCACTACATATTAGATACATCCCAACTAGGTTGACACCTATCTAATTGTCAATCATGTGCAAAATGTCAAAAAAAAATACAACTTCGTAGTCAAAATATAAAATCAAATTACAATTTCATATATGAATGAAAATCTAGTCGTCGTCGACGTCCAAACTTTGGAATTCTTGAGCAATGGTATCTTCGCGTTGTTGATCTCTTGTGACGGCGTCGTTCCAATCCTTCATGCAGATGAGTGCCTCCACGAGATCCGGTGCCAGACTCCCTCGTCGATCATCGTACACACGTCCACCTGCACTAAAAGCAGACTCCGATGCTACAGTCGAGACCGGAGGTGTTAGTAGATCACGTGCCAATTTAGAAAGAGTAGGAAATATGATGGAGTTGTTTCTCCACCAACCCAAAATATCAAATTTCTCATCGCGAGAAATTGGATAACGGGTTTCTAAATAAATATCGAGTTCATTCTTTTGTGAGCTATAAGAATGAACATCGCTATCTATTTCATTATCTATGTCATGCATAAAATCTTTTGGATGCCCAACATTGTGACCACCACTATAACTATGATGAGCATGCGAAGGATAATTAAAACTAGAATATTTAAGTTCATAAGTATTATACAAACTATAAAGTTCACTTTTTAATTGACTACCATTAATTACATGAGTAATATCTAAATTTCTAGAAATTTTATCAAGCATTAAACTAACTCCTTTTATTTTATATCTCGGATGCATTACGCACGCAAATAAAAATATATAAGGTACGTCAAGCCAATATTTTTTAAATTTTTTTTCCATTTTATCAACAATTTCAGAAAATTCTCTAATTTCTTTATGCGCTACAAATGTACTCGTTAGTTTTACAAAAATCGGGAGAACAAGATGCGTAGTGGAATAATAAATTCCCGAACATTCATTTGTAGCTTCATAAAATGGTTGAAGAAAATCACAAAATAAATTAGCAATTTCACAACTACTATTATCTAGAATAGTAGATTCATTTTTTTCATTAATATAAGCACAAATAACAAACCAATATGGCTTAGCATGTTGCAACATTAAATAAGTTGAATTCCACCTAGTAGCTACATCGGTCTTTAATTTTTTTGGTTTAAGATTAGCAACTTTACAAAATTCTTTATATTCTTGTTGTCGTGTGTTAGACGACGATATATAAGAAATTGCAGCTCTAATTGATTCGATATGAGGCGAAATAAATGACATGCCATCTTTAACAATTAAATTTAAAATATGACAAACACACCGCATATGAAAAAGAGAAGTTTGAGCACTATCGAATTGAAAAAGTCTTTTAAATTGAGAAATGCAAGCATCGTTAGCAGAAGCGTTATCTAAAGTAACACTAAAAAGTCTATGTTTAATAGAATATTCATGCAAAATTGCTACAATATATCTATAAATAGTCATGCCAGTATGCGGATATTCACAACTACGAAATCCTAATATTCTTTTATTTAATTGCCATGATTCATCAATAAAATGCGAAGTTACTACAATATATCCGAGTGCATTGGGTGCACTCCATAAATCGGACGTAATGCAAACACACATGTTATGAGAGTGTGAAAAAAAAGCTATTAATTCATTTTTCATATTATTATAAATTTTCAAAATGTCGTTTCTTATTGTACTTCGTGGGACTCGTCTAAAACTTGGATTAATATATTCTTTCACAAAATTTTCAAACAACTCACTATCAAACATCGATAAAGGGATCTCGGATTGTGATACGTATTTTGCTACTCCTTCCCTCAACCTCTCATGTGAATATATGAATGTACCACTACCACTAGCACTTAATTGCATTTGTTTACTATCTCTCGTTTGCTCGTTTAAATGACATTTTCTATAGTGCCTACCAATTGTGCTAGTTGTAGATTCATAGGCATAATCCTTACTACAATATTTACATTGTGCTCTATATTCTATTTTTCCACCAACATTTAGTTCTTTAACGTCGAAATGTTTCCATACAGTCGATGTTTTACTTTTTTTAGCTTTAGGTGCGGACGTGGATGCTTGTGCAGATGAGTGACCGATTGAAAATGCGGGATTGGTTGCGGCAATTTCCGCAACATCATCATCGGATGAAAATGTGTCCAAGTTATACAAATTTGGATCCATTGTGAATTCGTGCTAAAAAATAACGGACTAGCACAATAAATAAAGTAAATTGATACCGCACACCAATTGATCAACGGAGACTTGTATGTGGTATGAATTTTCTCGATCAACTCCACAATACGAGTCCTACGAATATCACAAAAAAATGTTAGTTCATAATTACACATTAATTTATACATTAAAATACTAATAATAACGAAATTAAGAGTAAACATACTTTGTTGAATTTTTTTGAAAGAGTGAAGATCAAATCAAAAAATAATGAGAGATTGAAAATTGAGAATGATAATGAGAAAATTGAAAGAAGATTGAGAGAAGATTGAAAGAGAATTGAGTAGTGAATATTGAAGAAATGGTTTAGTTTTTATAGGGAAAAAATCAGACCGTTGATCAACTTTTATCAACGGTCTGATGGCCGTTTGAAGCCTTGCAAGACAACGTCTCTCTGCAATCTGCAGAGAGACGTTGTCTCTGTCTCTCTCGCGAAGATCTGCAGAGAGACAACGTCTCTCTCTCGCGAAGCACAACGGTCGTGTGACGGTTGCCGATCGTTCAGGCAACGGTCGAATCGACCGTTGTCGTTCATCGCAAAGCTCGAATCGACGATGAAATGAACGTCGGTCGGCGACTCGGCAAGGCGATTCGTTGCTGCAAATCGATGACGACCAGCGGACCTGGAGGGACGACGACGATCTGTGCGACGCCGGCGACGAGCAGCGCGATGACAACGACGGTAAGTGAGTCGATTTGTCGTTTGATTTCGTTGATTTTGGTTTGATTTCTCGTTCTCCTTCTGGCGGCCGAGGGACGACGATGGCGGCCGGGGACGACGATGGCGGCCGAGGGACGACGATGGCTGCCGGGGGACGACTATGGCGGCCGGCAGACGACGATGGCTATTGGCGACGACGACGATGGCGGCCGACGCGGAGGAAGGCTCGCAACTCGCGAGCCTCACGAGCCCGCATGCGATCCGGGCTCGCGAGCTCAATTCGAGCCTCCGAGCTGGCTCGAGCTCGCGAGCCCAGACCTTGGGCTCGAGCCAGGCTCGCCTCCGAGCTCGAGCCAGGCTCGGATCGGAACAGTACCGATCCGAGCCTGGCTCGCTCGGATGCCAGGTCTACTCCAAATGCACTGAAAGTATCATATAAAAGCTTTTCATCAACGTCCTGCAACAAACAAAGACGTTAACTAGAATTGACTAAGTTTTCCAAGTAACTACCGTATACAGATTACTGACCGGGTCAAGATTCCCAATAAAGAGGTTTGCTCCCACGTCCAAACTCTTTTTATCATGAGATGCCTAAAACAAATCAAGTAAACACTAAATGTTCAAACCTCAGATTTCTAACAAGAGACTTTTACATTTGAACAATAATGCAAATTCTTTTACCTTATTTACACGGATTGGCTTCCCATAAAGTTTTATCATATTTTGCACCTTGATAGCCTGCAAGAGATCAAAGAAAAACCAAAATCATTCGAAAAGAAAGGAATAATATATACACAAAATTAGAAAGGCGCATAATTCATACATAGTCAGCATCCTCCTCGCTGCGGAACTCAATAAATCCATAGCCTTGATGGAGGTTGGTCACTCTATCCTTAGGAACATAGACATTCACTGCAATGCGGTGTAAAAAAACACTCACTAGGAAGTCCGAATTTCAACTACGAAAAGTTCTAATAAGCTGAAGCGGATAAATGATAACCAAAACAGTCAACTAAAAATAGACAACAAAGAAAAATGAAATGAATAGTCCTACAAAAAAGACACATCGGCAAAATCATAAATACACATACCCACAGGTCCCGCTTGAACAAATAACTCCCAAAGCAACTCTTCAGACACCTTCGGCAAGGACAAGTAAAGAGATTAAAACACAGACGTCGGCAAGTGAACCAATAAAATTAAAAGGAAACCCTAATCGAAGCAGAGGTAAAACGGCGAAATTAGAAAAAGAACCTGAGGATCGAGATTGCCAACGTAAGCAGTAGCGTCTTGATTCCTCTCGGCGGCGTGTTGGCCGAGCAAATTGGCTCCGACTCCGGGAGCTATTCTAGTCGTCATTTGGGACTGGAGAATCCTTTCACCAAAACCCCTGGTGGTATAGCAATAGCAACATCGCACCCGCGCCAATTGGCGAGGGTTTTCTGCGAAATGCAATTATTTTTGGAGAAAAACATGAATTTTAACCATTTCGGATAAATAAGCTAAATAGAACATGAATTTTAAAAAAATAAATTTTAAACTTCACTGACGCATGATTGGACGCCAAGAGTGCGAGTGAGAGAAAATAAGATGCAACTTGCCTCAGACGCAACACTCGGGCGCAACTTGCCTCGAACGCAACATACGACAACGAAAATCTTGAAATTTTTATCACACACTTAAAGTACTGTAAGACAATATTTCACAAAGTTTTGTAGTTTTTTATTGATATACTTAATTTTTAAAAAAATATTTTGTTTATATATTAAAAAAATTATAGTAAATTGTATATTTGTCAAAAAAATTTAAAAAATTCAAGATTAATATTTTTTATTATTTTGTTCATGCGTCAGAGTGAGGCAAGTTGCATCTGATCGTCACTCACTCTGACGAATAATGCGTCCTAGAAGCTTAAAATTCATTTTTCTAAAACCTAGGTCCGATTTAACCTATTACCCAAAATTCGGGCTCAAAATTAATTTTTTCTCTTAAAAAAACTTAACTTTACATTTTAACAAAACCTTAAACTTTATAAATGATTAAAAAAATTAAGATTTTCAATACTTTCTTTAATTTTTAAAAAATATATTATTTTTTTAAGTATATATTATTAGAATTATTTAAAAAATTTATCACATATTCATAATATAATAAAAAAATAATTTAAAAAATTATAAGATTTGTTATAATTTCTTGACTATCAATACTAAAATAATTTCTTAAAATTATGTACATCATTCAAAAATTTAAAAAATTGAGAGTAAACTCTTATAATATTTTTTAATTTAAGTTGCAAATTGATTTAAGAAAAAAGATTCTCAAAATATCAAAATCATAATTTTTTTAATAATTTACATTTATTTAATAAAATTATATAAATACATACAAATAAATATTTGTTTGGTCATTTTTTTCAAATGTTTACCTCAATATTAAAAGTTCGTCTTGAAAGTTTGACAAATTTTGAATGACATACGTACTTTTAATTAATTATTTTAATTTTAAAAATAAAAAATTATAGTAAATAATATAATCGTTTAAAATTTACAAAAAAAAAATTAGAATGTTTGAATATGTAGTAAAATTTTAAGTCATTATAATAATATATGTTTAAGAAAATTAATAAATTTTTAAAAAAAAAACTCATGCTAACATCGCACATAAAGGGTGAATCATTCCCTCGCGGGGCCACCTGACAGTCGGGTGCGGGGGAGTTTTGACATTTGACACGGGAGTTTTTAAATCGTTTTCAAAGTTCAAGGTTTGTTAAACTTATTTCTTCAAAGTGCATAATTTTTTTATCCATTATTTTTTAGGTTTATGTTTTTATCTAATTAATTAATTAGATTTAAGTAATAAAAACCTCGAATTTATTATAAATAGACAATCTAAACCATAATTTTTTAAAAGAAGTGTTAAAACCTATTATTAGACGCTTGAAGGAGGGTCGAGCCTTTGCACGAATTTCTTTAATTTATATTTTTATTAATAAAATGATTTCAAATCTGTACCGCATCAATAATACTAAAAGATAATATTCTTGAAATTTTTTAATATTTATACGATTTAAAGTTTTGAACCGGATTAAAGGATTTGAAACAAAGTTCGAATCGAAATAAAAAATTTATCCTCCAAAATTTTCTATCAAGTCTTCATTCCACTAAGTTAGGGGAGCATTGACCAAGCTACACCAAACTTATAGTCTTGTACAGTAGAAGATTATAAAAAACAATTGATCAATCAGGCCATTCACAAGATCATCATGAAATGGAAATATTCAACTTCCGTTTGCAAGATCGAATTGCGAAAACACAAAATCAAACCCAAGTTCCGTACAGTTCATTTCAGTTTTTCTTCATCTCCCCACCGAACAGTAAACCATCCACCATCTTTTTAAACGGATGAAAGGACGGAAGAAAGAGGAGACGGGATCAGAGCCCATCACTACGACTTTTTGCTGTCACTGTCGGAGGAATGGTCGGCACCGGCGGCCGAGCCATGGATCTGCGTGTACTTGATGGGCGAGCTTTTGCAAAGCTTCACCGGGTATTTCATGGCGTTGAGATCCAGCTTCCGCAGCACAGCTTGGCCTAGATCTATGCCACAAACGTCGGACAGTCTGATAAGATAGAGCAAAACCTCAGCCAGCTCTTCCCCCAAGCGCTGTTTCTCTTCGTCTTTCCATCCTTCTAGCCCTCTTGCAACCTCCCCTCTCCATTGAAATATCTGCGACAGCTCTCCCACTTCGCCCACCTGAAACATTCTCAGAAATACAGCAAAAGCTAAATCACGTTCAGAATATGACGTTTTGCTAAGTAATAGTCATGTTGTGCGTCTCTAAAAGCCCAAGCAACATGCCTATTGGATAATATTTTAATGTTAAAATGCAGAATGGGTCGTCACCAAGATCAGTCTCGTACTCTATGAAAACTATGGAGATATCCATTGATGAGATCATTCTTCACCGGTTTGAAACCTAGATACATTTGAAGAAATATGCAATGAAGTTGATGAACTGTGCTAAAACAATGCATGTTTTGTGTAGTTTAAGAGCTATAAAAAATAATTCAAATCGCGGAGATTTGTCATGCATTTCATCAAATATTTGCGGATCTTGGTGAATCCACAGCTCCGAAGCCGAGTGGATTCTGTCAAAATGTCAATGTTCTAACAGTATTTTGATCGATCGCTCAACCTGTTTATCTTCTTCGTATTCAGGAATGGCGCGAATAAAAACAGATTTTTACCAAAATCGAACAAATCAGGAAGAAAAATGCCAAAAGCGAGAAAGAAAGACCGAACGAAAACACAAAATAAGGGAATAAAGGTGAAGATGAGGAAGATTTTATTCGTCGACAGGGTAGTGATTTTCACCAGAGCCAAAAGAAGATTTCTAGGGCTATGAAACTGATCCCAATCTCTCTCCCTCGTAAACTCAGCCATTCTATTCCTCAGCTCGTCGAGAGTAACCATTATTCCTCTCTCTTCTCCCAAGCTTGTCTTTCCTTCTCCGCCGGAGCTCGCCGGTCTCTCCATCAACTCCGGCCACAACAGAGAAACGAACTAGCCGGAGAAGAGACGACGGATATAGCTCTGCAAAAAGCTGAAGCTTTTCTCAGAAAAATATAAGCCCGCCTATAGCCGGTTTAGTTGGCGACCTTTTCACCTTAAGACCGCCACGTGGCGGTCTATAAGAATAAGATCTTTCTATTTGACCTTGGGATTTGGAGGGACCGTCTGCTGCTCATTTGTCGGTTCCTCTAAATGTAAATAACTTAATTAATTAATACTATTTTGTATTAAATATTGATATTTTTGAGTTAATAAATTTTAGTATTTCCGTTGAAAATTTAATAAAAATAATCAAAATTTACAAATAATTCAGTTTTTATGTTTTCTCAATCATGGAAACCTTATACTTGTCAAAAATGGAAGATCTGGTCGTACGATTAACCGACCTTTTCCAGTTTATGTCGTGTGAATCTTCTTCATCTAGGCGTGGAAATGAAAAACCAAAGACCGTGAAATTTGAAACTCCGGACAACGGCGAACGCCATGCACGTCGGAAAACAGACAGTTTTTTTAGAAGAAAGACTGAGAAAGAGAACACAATAGGTGAGAGACGTTCTTGGGCATGAAATTTCTTTTGACATATATTTTTCTACAATATTCATTTTCCTCTCTAAAAATACTGATTTTCACAGTGAATATTGAAATTATATGCACATTAACAGATTATAAATAGATGGATCGGATCTTGGTCGGAGTGTTTCATTGCAGACCGAGATTCGAACCAAACGATGGGCTCCTGTTCGAAGATCAGATACTTAGGCTGTTTCTGTCTCCGGCCAGTTTCGAGTGGTTAAAAGATTCAAACTTGAGAAGCCCAGAAACCATGAAACCCAAAAGGGAAGTTTAAATGCCGAGGAACTTCAAGCCTGGCCACGACTGCATCAGCTTCTCCAATCTTCCTAGGATTCAAAATCACGAGAAAGCACCTTTGCATGTACACTGCATACTGCAGAATTCAAACACCCTTTTAACTATTGCTCAATCGTCGTCGTTAAAAGCGAGAAAATTTACCTCGACTGCGAGCAGAAATCCGTCGTCTTCTCCGTCTCCTTTGGGGACGAAAATGGGTTCGCCGATAAACCTCCGATTACCGGCCGACCATGTACGAATAGAGCCGTTTCCGACGTCGAGCTTCATTACAGTGTCGAAAGGGAAAGAGGGGAGGGAACGGCGAGAACCGGAGGACGTGGCGGCGTAGATGAACCTGTTTTTGTAGCCAGAAAAGGAAGGGTTTATTGCTGGGAAATCTGACGCTTTGTTTCCTTGGTTCAAGTGCTCCACGCTACAGCTCTGGCTGTTTCCTTCAGCATCTAATGTGACGGATATCTGCACCGATTTAAGATCAGAAATCGATTCAAATTGAAGCTTATTGAGACAAGGATTGGTAAATTCTACTTGAACAAGGTGTGGCAAAAGCTCGGTTTCTGCTGCGGCCGTGTTCATGGCCGAAGGGTCTAGTTTACCACTTTGCCAGTTGTATCCTGCAAACCATAAAGCGAAGGATTGGTAAATTTGGGTCGGTGGACCTCTAATTAGGATAAGATTAAAACCAATATCAGCGATGAAAAAATTGAAAAGTTCGAAGCTTTACCGAATAACTTGTGAAAATTGAACCATTTGTAAGAGCAAGCGGTGGCATGGACCTGGATATTCAAGCTCCCTTCATCTTCCTTAGCTTCGAATGCGTTACCGACGTGCAGAAGCCAGAGTTGAGAAGGGACTTCAATCGGCACTCTCCAGTCTCGGTCTCCGTGCGATGCGTTTGGAAATCGAGGAAGCAAGTATATTGGAGACGTTTCCCGGCTGGGATTCACCGACAACGCCGATATCATCGGCGATATCCCACACACCGCCGCCATCGCGCCTGCAGATCCATAAATTTGGTTAAAAACTTGACAAACACACGAGATTTTTCAATAAAAACCATCGGAAAGATTTCGTTACCCGTAACGTCAAGCTTGATCCGATTGCCGAAGAGTAAGTAATGAGTTTCAGTAAAAGCCCAATCGTGGATCATCAAATGATCTGGAATGCTGAACTCCTGCTTCGCCAGCAGATTGAAATCCGGATCAAATTCTGCATTTATTCGATGGATTTGTCACGAAAAAGAAGCTTCGCCGTCGATGAAATTCGAAAACGAGATCGGAGAGAAGCCGGATTTTACCGTAAAAAGTGAAGTTGCTGCGAGGGAGGAGCATGTCTTCGGTATTACACGCCATTAAAAGAAGCCTGTTTCGCCGACCATCTATCTTGTAGTGAGATAATAACCTTTTCTGCGGCATCTTAAAAACTCCTGCAAATCATTCTATCCAATTTTTAATCCTATCTAATAATATTCATTAATCCGTAATTACTATTTATGCTGTAATATAATATAATAATTTAATTAAAGAATACATACTTACGTGAATAATAGTATATAGTTTATAAAAAAAATAAAACAAATATTATAAGAAAAATATTGACCTTATTATATTACATCAATGCATGCAACTCTTTTAAGTAAGAAAAAATTGGTGGAAAATGACAAAAAAAAAATAATGATTTATAATTGATTTTTTATTTTGAAAAAAATTTACTCCCATTTAACGAGGTCACCGTCACCCCAATTACGTGTCACAGGGACGATGCCACAATCATGCTATCCATAGTATAAAAATTAAAATATTGTTTTTATTTTGCTTTCATTTTCAGTCACACTCACTGACCTTGTAATACCGGCTTCAACATAGTTGCGGCCATACCCCATGCATCGACCCCATCGTTCTCTCTCTCCGTCTCCGAATCAGCGCCGTTGATCACATCCAACATTCCAACGGTGTTCAACGTCCCCGATTCGATCTCGTACGGGTCCCCACCTTCCCAGAGGCACATGAGCCTCCGTCCCCACACCAACACGCTGGTATTGGCCACGTTTTTCATCACCTTCGTGTTCCCCATTCTCTTCCCGCCTTTCAGGACGGAGAACGGCCCTCGGTGGGTGAACCGCCACGTGTCCGTCAACGGATCGTGCTCCTCCGCCTGTGCCGCCGTCTTCACGTACTTCGCCATGAACTTCACCTCCTTGTTTCCTTCCTCGAAAATAAAAGCCCTGAGATACCCGTGGCCGTCGAGCGGGTGCACCGTCGAGCCATGATCGTCCGCGAACAGCCCAGGCCCGGCTAAATAGTAAGTTCCGGCGGGGAAATCCGCCGGTATGGCGCCGTCGACGACTCTAAGCCTGGCTGGTTGAGCAGTCTCCGATCTCTGCGACACGAAAAGAAACTGATAATCCCAAAACGCAGCTACTGAATCGTCCACCACGTCTATAACCGGCGGTTCAGCGAACCTAGTATTGGTCGGAGTGGAAATAGATATGGCACGAGACAGAACCGCCCGACGGGAAGAAACCGAGAAGACCGGAGGAAAGTCGATCGGCGAAGGGAAACTAATCGGAGCTAAATGCAATGGTGTGGCCTGCATTTTCCGGTCTGAGTTTTCTACTGACAAGAGCTTAGAACGAACCGTCAATTTATAACGAAGCGAAGCAGAAGAAAGCGTTCCTCTGGAAGAACTCTAAAGTATAAAAAAGGGCATATTATATAATGCAATTACAGATCTGCCATCAACAAAGCTAGAATCGACAATCATGAACAAAGTGAATGGTGGGCCAGGGTTATTGTATTGTAAATTATGGAAGGCAATTAAAAATGTAGATGAAATGGCAAACACATTGTCTCCCTAATTGCATCTCCTTTTGAATTTTATTCATAGTTTTGGTAAAATGGTAACTAAAACCATAATATAGAAATATTTATGACAATGACCCACACATTGTAGTGTTACGTCGACTTAAACATGTGTTCGAGTCCAAGAGTGCGTGTCAATTCTTATATTTAGAACAAATTACTTTTATTGCTAGTAACGAGTTAGATAATCTTAGAATTGTACATTTTTTTACTGTACATCTTCATATATTAAATAAATTATAATTTAACACGTCAGCGTATATAATAATGAATTGATATAAAAAAATAATCCTACTATTACTATATAGACATATATCATGTAAAACCACTAAAATGAGAATAATATAAACTCTAAACTCGAACGCTCGACCAAAAGAATGAAAAAAACTTAATATTTCTATTAGATCTATTTGAGTGAGCATATTGAAACAAATATTAATTGGAAAAGTTGAGAAAATAGGAGTAATACAAGGAAATATGGGGGAGTGGGGAAAAGGGGGAAACAATGATTAGGGTTTTGATACCAAGGAGAGTGGTTGGTGGGATACTGCCGCAATAATAATAACAAGTGTAAAATTAGGAAAGTGGGCCCACGGCGAACTCTCAAATATTCCCCTACTTGGGCCGTCTATAGCGGAATCTGCTGATCTCATCCTCAACTCAACTGTTATTGGCTCCTTTTTTATTTATTTAATTTGCAAGTTGCCACCTCATTGCTGTTGTGTGGGTCCCCGCTCCTAGTATCGACCAAAACAAGGCATCTTTGCTAGAATGATTCCCACTTCCATGTTCTTGTCTTTGTTTCTGGCTTGGTTCAACTTTAAATGATTGTTTTTTGGGTAGTGGTTGATGTGAAACAGAAACTATGAATGTTCCCTTAGTATTTTACAAATCAATATATCTACTTAATTAACTCCGAACCTTAATTTAAAATTTATTAGAATATGAATAGATATCGTGTCGTTACATTATTAATTACTATTATCGCTATCAGTTAATGTTTTAACATCTTTCGTCAGTAGAACAATGTCTTAATAAGCTACTTTTGAAATATATCTAAACTATACAACATTTCGTTTTAAGAAATCGCAAATCATTTTGTTTCAGAAAGATTTTAAAATCTAGATTGTCATGTAACAGAAATATGTTGGATATGACATCTAAATCATAGGGAAGAATTTGATCAGTTCATGGATTGTAATTCTAACTGGTATTAGAAAAAATAACAAGGCTTACCACAAAGAACCAATTCTGGAATATCGACACCATATTGGAAGATCTGTCCTCTCTGTGCCTTTAAATTCGAACTCTTCTTTTTCCTCGAATATTGGTAGCACCAGGTGTTAGAAAATAATCCGGATTTTCGAGTTTCATCGACTATTTTCTCCAAAACTTAATTGCTATATAGTGAGGCAAAGACTTGTAGAGACACAAGCTCATGACACCGTTTGAATTCAAGAGCGTTTCATCTGAAGCTTGTATAAGTTTCTTTCTGATATTACCAGTAATCACGGCAAGATTGAGAGCTTTATCAGCATTTCCATGTTGAGCTAAACCAACCAACATGGCGTTCCACAAAGCAATGTTTTTCACATCCATCCTTTCAAATAGAGAATAGGCATCTTGTATATAACCGCATTTGGCATACATGTCTACAAGGGAAGTTGCCACAAAATGGTCCCATGCATAATCCATTTTTATCACATTTGCATGCATTTGTCTTCCTTGTTCGAGAGCTGTTAAACTAGAGCTGGCTTTGACAAGAGTAGCGAAGGTGTATTCATCCGGCTGGACTCCCGAGAACCTCATTCGATGGTAGATAGAAAGAGCATGATCTTCATCTCCATTGTCAACATAGCCAGATATCATTGTCGTCCAAGCTATATCGTCTGGATGAGGAATTCCATCAAAGACTTGCGAGGCAGTCTTTATCTCTCCACATTTTGTATACATATCTAATATACTACTAACAACACATAAGTCAGCATCGAAGCCTAATTTATTTGCATAAGCGTGAATTTGTTTCCCTTGTTTCAAACCCACCAAACAAGCAGAAGCTTTGGCTGCTGTGGATAAAGTAATTTCATCTCCACGCAATCCCTTCTCATGAATCATAGTCAAGAGTTCCAATGTCTTTTTATTTTCATTGCCTTTTATCTAACCATACATCATTGAGTTTAGAGATGCAATATCAGATGCATCTTTGTTCTGCAACAGAATCCCGGCCTCTTCCATTTTTCCACTCTTACAATAAGCATCGACCAAGATTGTTAGTACGAAATTGTCAGTTTCAACCTCAGTTTTTATGGCATGGACATGAATCTGCTCGTTGAGGTGGAGGCCAAGCGAGGAAGAAGCTTGCAAAACACTCGCTATAGTATAATTATCTGGTCTTAAACCAGTTCGCAATAAATCCTTAAAGAGCCAAACTGATTTCTCTTCGAGATTACTCTGTGCATGGCTTGAAATCATCGTGTTCCAAGATATTAAATCAGGGTCTTTTAAGGAATCAAACACTTTTTGCGTTGAAAAACAACACCCTGCCTATGAGTACATGTTCATAAGACTGTTTGCAACATAAACTTCTAATTTCAACCATGATTTTGCAATAATTGTATGAACTTGCTCTCCTATCTCTAAATTGGTCAGACCAGAAACTGCTGATAAGATGATGATTAATGAAACACTGCCATATCCTATGCCAGAGCCAATCATATGCTTAAAACACTCCATAGCACTCCAATTTTGACCAGCTTCGATACATTCACTTGTTCCAATAAATGATATCAAAATTGTGATTGCATCCAAACAACTTAATCTTGTAAGCTTGAACCTGTTCTGTATATTTCTTCCAGCCAGCAAAGCCATCTTTTTCGATACAACTAAGTCAACAATTTATAGTGGTTTCTTCGGGATGTAATCCGCTGCCACGAAAAGCGCCAAAAAGGTGCAAAGCCTCATTCTGTTGACCTGTTTCAAGATATGACTTGAGCATGCATTCCACAAAACAACATCTTTTTCTGCTATCCCATTAAATAACACCCTAGCAGCCGCAACCTGTCCAAACTTAGAATATATATTAACAAGAGCCCCGGCAATAAATTCTTCCTTTTCCAATCCAATTTTAACTGTATATCCATGAACTTCCTCGGAAGCTTGTACATATCCTGAGAGATGAGATAACTTCAATACAGGGGCCAAGGTAAGATGACTTATCGAGGTAACCGACTGGCGCAAAAGATGAAAAAGGTGAAATCCTTCTTGAATACTCTCCGGCCAGTCATTGGACTGAGCATATGCAGATAGAATGGAGTTCCATGTCACGAGGTCTCTCAGAATCGATACATCAAACACTTCACGTGCACTCGAAAGAGAGCCACACTTGGAGTACCTTGTGATGAGATTGTTGGTCAGAAAACAATCGGCTGATAGGCCGGAAATTACAATACGAGAATGCGCACATTTTCCGAAACGCAAGTTCGAGGCGGCGATGACGGAACGCAGAAAGGAGAAGCATTGCGAAGATGAGAATGGCGAGTCAAGAACAGAGCGAGGGATGGCGTTGGAGAGAGTAGAGAATTTTATGGGGAAGAGTAGAGGGCCTGAGAAAGGTTTGAATATCGTCATTGCTGAAGATATCGAAGGCGATGAACTGAAGCATAGCTTTGTTTTGAAATTGGCGAGAAGAAGACGACAAGAGCTTTGCTAAGGAAGCCATGGATGTGGAACGAGAGAAAGAGAGAAGAAGCGGAACGAGAGTGCATAGCCAGAAATCGAAGCTTAGAAAACTCAGCTCGGAGACTCGGACCCAGGATAAGAGAAGACGATGCATAGTTCTGAAATAATTAATTATAATTTAATTAAACTAATTATAAACAATTCGTATTTATTCATCTAATAGTTTAGTCATTAGTGTGCATTTATTTATTTTTCAGTCTCTTATCTGAACATGATGATTTATTTATTTTTATATCGAAAATAAAACTAAATTATAAATTACTAGCTACTTATCCTGAACTGTAGTGGGAAGCGAAAAGAGGGTAATTATGTCTTTTCGTGGATGATCGTGTTATAATTACAAAGGAGGAGAGATGGAGGAGTGCCAAAAAACTTTAATTGTTCCCATGTGTTATTTGGCCGAGAAGTCATTCTTGAACCACGGAGACACACTTGTGCAGTTTTGCCCCCTCTCTCTCTCTCTGGAGGTCTAGAAAACAGACGGGGCGACAAACGAAGGAGGAGGGGTTGAGCGAACGAGGAGGACCACTGAGCTAAGTTTCGGATGATGGTTTACGAAGTATAAATTTTGCATTTATCGTGGTATTGGATTGGGGTTAGGTTTTTTTTTTTTTGCTGTACTTCATCGATAGTTAAATCCAGGTCCGAATTAGGGTTTTGAGTGTTGTATCAAATATTTGTTTCATTTTGATGTCTTTGGAGTCGTGATAGGCGAACCTAGGGTTCGTGAGAGGGTGGTTTTGATGGGGAGCACGGAGGAGTCTGATAGGAAACGGCATCACTTCAACTCAATATCTCCCACGGCTGCCTCGGCTAAGAACCATGCTATATTGCCTACCTCGGAGAACAAAAAGGTATGGTCTCCGAACTCATGGTTTCGTCTGCTTAAAAGTTTGTGACACGTGTTATAGAATTTTTGTATGGGGTTCAATTTCTTCATGAGTCTGCCGCTACAAAATAAATTGTGCTCACAATATTTTTCAGCTTGATATTGCTGTTCTTCAATACCAAAATCAAAAGCTCATCCAGAAGCTCGAGTCTCAGAAGGTTGAGTACAAAGTTCTCGAGACTAAAGTCTGTCAACTTATAAAGGAACAACAACCTTGTGATGTCAATTTAACCATTGTCAAAAAGTTTTGGGAAGAGGTGAAATCCTTGTGATTATTTTGTTTGACTAATAAATTTCAAAAGTTCTAGTTTAATTCTTGACTTTGTGTATACTTTGGGATTGGGAATTTGAGTCCTTGTTGTTTTATGCAAAAGCTGGTTAAGGAGTTGGAATCACGTTGTTCGTTCACTTGCAACAGTGGCCAGAAGGTAGAGGACACACTTATGGTTACTATGGAAGGTGGGGAGATCACTTCTGTAAATCATCAATTTCTCATTTACTGTTTGGGAGACTGTCTCTTGAAAAACAATGTTTTGATTTTCGTGTGTTTTCTTAAACTTTAAACAGTGTTATGTTTGTTAGCTAACAACTAAGCTTGTTACCGTAATTTATTTCACTTCATGACTATATATGCCTGTCAAATTCTCGTGAAGCTTTTAAATTTTCAAAATTTAAGATCACGTAGCTATCTAGTTGTTGGTCTGAAAAATACGTTTTCATACTCACTTTTTATCAATATTTGAGTACTCAATTATTAAGTTCTCTATGTTAATTCTCTATCTGCTTTCTTTTTAAATTTAATATCTGAGTCCTCTACTTTGCAACTTTTGTATTAATAATAAAGTTAAATCTGGTTTTGGGAAATTGCATTAATTATAGGTAAACTATTTGGAACTAATGAGTAGTCTTATTGGAAGGTTTTTGTCTATTCATGCTGTTTTCTGGTTGTTTATTGTTTTTCTCCATCTGTGTTTGGTTAGTCTTTTTTGATTGAGGGAATTATGTATTTGAGACTGCTGCTATTTCTTTTTGGCAACTTTATTTTTCTGAGTATAGAGTTTTGAATTGCTTACAGATGAAGCTTCATCTTCCTTTAAGGCTGCTTTTCTTAGGCGTCTTTCAGAGACAGGTGCTACACAAAGTTCCTCTCCTCATCATGCTGTCAATGAAATGGAAGAAGACAAGAAAACTTTCAGTGAAAAAACAAAGAACATTGTGCACAATGTAGCCGCTGTTGTTGAGAATCTTTGGTTTTTAAAGGACAGGGTACATAATGAAGTTTTGAAAGAACTTCAGGATGGTATGCATAAAGAACAATGATGTTTGAATGTTTTTCATTATTGACTTGAGGCAATTTTTACTAATAATTTAAATATGTGCATGTATGTGTCTTTTGTTAGATTCTTCCAGAAAGAGGACATCTATTGATTTAGAAAGTAAAGTTAAGAAGTTGAGATTGTTATTCAAGGATATCATGTTAGAATACGAATCAGTTATTACGGAGCTGCAGAATCATATGGACATGGATGCAAAGAGTAAAGCTGAGGCGGAACGATTGAGAGGTAATTTGTTTTTTTAGTGGGACAAATCGCTTCTCTTTCGGTAGGATGAAACATATAACAAGACTATCTTTCTCAGCTAATGGAACTTTATAAAGTGCTGTTAGTGATTTTTTGAGGCTGAAGACAATTTATGTGGTCAATACTATGCTCCGATATTTTATTGCTTCGAGTATGTGGTGTCGTATTATTTTAAATTTCTGAGGAAAATGTCAAAATGGAATAGAGAATTCTTTAAAGGTTGAAAAGTTAGAAATAATGCTAACGAAATCTTGGTATGCTTTTGCAGTTGGTAAGTACAATAAAAATGGAGTTCATTAAGTACTCATTACCTAGAAGTATATGTGTATTTCACGATAAACAATTACTCATACGCTACAAGCACATGGTTTTTGAAACTTGAACTGTAGCAAAAAGTCTCAAAAAGTTTGTTAATTACATTCATCAACCAACGAGGCATCATTGCTTATTAAGCAATTGAATCCAGTTCTTTGGGAATAATATTAAAATTGAGTGGCATCCAGTTTTTAGATGCAAATCGTTTAAAATATATTTGTTGGGTGTTGTGGTGAATGCTTTTTTCAACTCCCTTTTTTTATTAGGGGAACTGGAATGCATTGTTTCTGAATTAGAAGAAAGCAAGTCTAAACTAGTGAAGCTGAAAGCTGAAAGAGATGCTACCAACGGGGCAAATTTTCCTCTTTTAAATTTAGGGTCTAAAACTGGTGGCAATGATAAGACCAAAGATAAACAAAAAGATCTGCAGGGCATGGAGTCCACTCTAAGAGAGCTAACAGTGAGTAATAGGATAGCATTGCTCATTTGATCACATTTATAAATTAGAAAGGCCTTAGTCTTGATGAATTTTAAACTCAGGATGAAGCTTCATGTCAACTAACCGGGCTAAAACGTTTTCATGATGACAAGATCAAAATATTACAGCAATTATCGGACATGCAGGTGAGTCTTTGAACTTTTGGAGTGTTGTTCTAAAAGTTATATGATGAAGTGTCAGTGATCTGATTTATATGGGACCTGGACTATTTTGAAATGCTTTTAGTCTTTTGAATGACAGAATATGCTGAAGAATGTGAAGTCTATTTCATCTTCTCAAACGTGTCTCTTAATTAAAGATCAAATTGAAAAGTCAAAATCAGAAGTTTTCAAGTATCAGGCATCACTTGAAAAACTACAGGTTGTTAACTGGTCGGTAGTTTGATTTATGCTTTATTGCTTGTTTTTCCTAATTCTTTTTCTCTTGATGATTCACTATTACTTTTTTGTTAGGTTGAGAAAGATTTCCTAGTCTGGAGGGAGAAGGAATTGAGCTTGAAAAATGAGGTTGTTGATGTTATTAGGAGATCATCTGGGGATGCTGATACTAAAATAAATGATATGCGGATGGAAATAAGAAGACATGTTGATCAAAGACAACAGATTGAACTAAAAATGGAAGAGGTATCAAGAGAGCCAGGTAAGATGACTATTGCCAGCCATCTTTATCTTTTCTATGACTATTGCCAGCCATCTTTATCTTTTCTATGGTGTGTTGCATTATGACGTGTGTAATTCGTCTTTCAGGAAGACAAGAATTTATTGCAAAATTCAGAGCTTTGGCTTCTTCATTTCCGGGAGAAATGGGCAATATGCAAAGTCAACTGCGCCAATATAAAGAAGATGCTTCTGATGTACATTCTATACGAGCTGATGTACAATCACTTTCTAAAATTCTTGACCGAAAGGTGAATGTCCTGTTTAAATGCGTTTCTGTTTAGATGTAATTGAAAGGTGTATGCAATTGTTATGAAGATTATTTTCTAAGCAGGTAGCAGAATTTGGTACAACATCTACTAGATATGCTGATCTTAATACTGAGAAACAGAAGTTGCTATCTGTGGTATGATAAGTTATGACTTTTTTGTGGTTTCTGATGTGTTCTGTTCCTGAAGCTAAATAAAGTTGAAACTATATTTGTCATTATAGTTCAACAAATACAATTTGTTAGTAATAAATACTACATGTTTTCTATTGCTTTTGTAAGTACTTGTTTTGGTCTTATCAGATTGTATCTGTTTCCATGCTTTCCTGCAGGTTAAAGATTTAATGGAAAATAATAAGGAGCTAGAATTAGTTTTAGAAATGTACAAGCGGGAAACTGCTGATTCCAGGTTCGATACTTCCCCTGATTATTTTCAGTTTATATTCGATAATACCACTATTGCAAATGCACTGTATGCAGACTTGAACTTTTAATTCATTTTCTGAAATGGCTAAAACTTTCCTTAATATTGATTGAGGAGCCTAGACTAAACGATTATTAATATTCTTTCTTTGGATTCTTGTTTGACCAATTTCTGCTAGAATTGCAATATCAACACTTGTTTTTCCTTGAGCATTTGCAGATCATTGCCATTTTTTTTGTTTTAGAAATGGATCAACGCTGATACCATTGATGGATAGAGAACTGCATTACATTAAATAAACAATTATTACATGACATCAAAATCCTAAATCTAACTAAAAATTCTAGCAAAAATGCCAGATTCAGAAAATCTAAAAACCTACTACGAACATCCCTTCATCAAGAATCATGAACATAATCTTTCACCCTCCTTTCATCTATATTAATTCTCTTTTACTAACTCTTACTGCCCCTGAAAGTTCCAGACAAACTAACAAAAACTAACTTTGCGATCATCTTATATACTTATAAAAATGCCCTTGTGCTTATTTCGTTAGATACTGCAGTTGATTTAGTGTTTTGATGCCATGTGGATATTCCTTATTTTGTGTCGGGGTGGACATTGAAATGAAAAAGCCTGTGCTTTGCATCTGTAAAAATATTCAACACATTGTGATTATGTTTTAGTTGATGTCATTGTCCTTGTCCTTACATAATAGTTTCCTGCAGAGAAGTTCTTGAAGCTAAGGATTTGGAATACAAAGCATGGGCTCATGTTCAACTTTTAAAGACATCACTTGACGAACACAGCTTGGAACTACGTGTCAAAACAGCTAATGAAGCTGAGGCCATATCCCAGCAAAGGCTTGCTGCTGCAGAAGCTGCGATCGCTGATCTGAGGCAGAAGTTAGAAGTTTCTAGAAGGTTATGATTCTACATCTACTAGGAAAGACAATATTTCAAACTTGTGTGGGGGGATTTTTTGCTGTTTTTGCTATACCTAAGAAATTAAATGGAAGTTTCTACATTATTGTGCTCATCTGTATTTTGTTCATCTAAAAATTGATGATTTTTATACCTAATAGAGAGGTGCCTGATATGGTCACATATTTCATTTGTCCAAACCAAAGTAAAGGCTTGATTGAAGTCAAAATTGTTAATCTGTATCAAACTGCTAGGACAAAAATATCCAGGATAACCTTGTTGTATTTGTTGTCCTCTTTATGTTGTAAAAACAAATCACAGGTTTGGTTAAATGAGAGGTGACCTTCTATTGATTTCATTAGTAATTAATCATTATGTGGTGCAACTTTATTAATTGTCATCTTTCCATGCAATTTTTTTCGAATAAAGATGATTGCTCAAAATGACCGAGTACACTCTGAACCATTTATATTATATTTTTTTCAGGGATTTTTTGAAGTTTTCAAATGTCCTGAAATCCAATATTGAAGAAAATGAGGCCTACTTATCTGAAATTGAGGTGATTTTATTATTTTTATTATTATTTTTGTTTGTTTGCTCTCTACCAATTTGTCAATTCACGTAGTTCCACATATTTTCAGACAATTGGACAGGTATATGATATTATGCAGACTCAAAACCAGCAATTATTGCGGCAAATAACTGAAAGAGATGACTGTAACATTAAGGTGCTTATTTTGTACTTCATACTTTTCTTTTTCTTTCTCATCCTCTGACATATTTCACTTATCTCTCTGTTACCTTTCTGGATCGTCCCTGAATAAAATTTGTAAGAAAAGGCATAAAAGTCATCCAAAATCTTTTAATATAATCAATTTACCTCTTTCTTTATGAGGCTCACATTCTAGTGGACTGTTTTTGTACCATTTTGTTTGATCCACCTTGGTTCATCCTGTTTATATTGCAGCTGGTTTTAGAGGGTATGAGGGCCAGACAAGTGCATGGTGCTCTTATTGCTGAAAAACAAAACATAGATAGGGAGTTGCAAAGAAGTAATGTATCTCTAAGTTTCTATGAAGTAAAAGCTGCCAGAATCGGAGACCAGGTACATCTAGGCCTTGATAACTTTTTTATGTTTATTTGGATGAGTCTATAGTTATCTATGGTTGTTTGCAGCTGAGAAGCTGCTCAGATCAAATTATAAAACTTGCAGAAGATAAAATGCAACGTTCAACAGCTTTAGATAGTATTAAAAAAAGACTAGTGGATGTCAGCAAATCATCAGATCTAATGAGGGTGTCATTAGATGAATCGCAATTGAAAATGGAAAATAGTCGGGTATCTCTTTCAGAGCTCCAGATTGAATTGGAGATTGAAAGGTATTTATAAACGTGCTTCGTTTCTTGTATTTTGCTAGTGAAAGACTGGCATTTCCTTTTTCTTTTTTATTAGGTTTGAAAAGAAAAGAACTGAAGAGAATCTGGAAGTTGTAAGAAAGAAAGCTGTAAGACTCCAAGCTCAAACAGAAGGATCATCGGTCCTTAAAAAGCTTCAGGAGGAACTCAAAGAGTATCGTGAAATACTCAAGTGCAGTATTTGCCTTGACAAGACAAAAGAGGTAAAGATTTCTTTAGTGCATTGTGTCTATGGTTCAATTTTTAAGAGCTTACAAGAAGGATTTAAACTCAATGCCTTTATTGGAAAAAAACTCTCTATTATTCCATGTTTGGTGTGCATGGCTAAAACGTGGATTTAGTTTAGAACAAGACACTTGTAATGAATGTAGCCTGAACTGAAGTGCTTGTGAAGAAAATTGATTTTCATCAAATTGGGTATCATTGATTAGTACTCATATTTTAGCTGCTTTAATTAATTGTATTTGGGCTTATGTTTGCTCTATCTTCAGGTTGTCATTAAGAAATGCTTCCACTTGTTTTGCAATCACTGCATACAAACGATATTGAGTAGCCGACGCCGAAAGTGCCCAGAGTGTAACACCAGTTTTGGCCCTAATGATGTCAAGCCTATCTATATATGATTGAAGGAACAGAATTCTTGGCTGCATTTTGATGAAGATTTCACTGCATCTGGTGGGAATATGAATATCTGCATGGATTCGAGCCAACTCAAAGGATGTAGAGGACCTGCGAATTGAGAGAAAGGCCCCCCAAAGGCGAGCGCCGGTGGAGTTGAGGCAGATTGACGTTTGCTGATTCTGGGTTAGGCCTTTGTCTTTGTTTAGTTTTGTGTGCATTCATGATTCCTGAAGTTTTAGAGTTTGGAGGAAGAGGGTTGGACTCGTGTATGTGTAATTACTTGAATATGATGATTCTCAGCTTCCGACCTTTGGACGCCCTGGTAATGACAACCTCAAGCATGCGGGGTTGGTCTCCTAACATTATGTAATTGCTTTTTCATGATATTGAAAGTATGACTTGGAACCCAGAACTGGATTCGGAATTCAATTCGGTAGTATGAGAAGATCTGTTTTGTGATATCTCATAAACTAGCAACAACAAAAACAGCAAAAGAAAAGACTAAACTATTGTCTAGAAGTTTTGGTAAGTACCTTACCTTTGGTGCATAGTAAAAAATCTTAATGAGACATTACTACAACCATAATGCACATAAAAAGTCTAGAAATTGCAGGTAAAGAACTGAAACATACTTCTCACAAATCACAAAAGATCGAGTTCCTTATGGAATACTAATGAAATCCAATACTATTTCCAAATAATCAAAATAAAAATTCCAAGGGAGAAATACCCTCACCAGGATCAGCTTCGTGAGCAACGGTTCCAGTGATGACGAATGTGCCTGCTCCTATGGAAGCGCCGACGCCCAGAAGGATGAGATCAAAGACGCCGAGGCGGCGAACGAGGCCATCGTCAGATTTGGACCGGACATAGAGATCTGAGCGAGAATTAAGAGGCTTAGTTCGGAGGGCTGACGACCAGAAATGGGAGAGGAAGGACGAAGAAATCGACGAGGAATCAGAGGAAGAGTCAGACTCGCCTCCCATCCTTGCGAACCGACTCCAGACTTGCCTGAAGCTTTGCGAAGTATTTATAGGATAGTCAAAAAACACGCGGGACCCACTGTGGAAACATCGGGATTTATTCTGTTTTTTATTTTTCAATAATCACATTTTATACGACAATTTAAGTGGTCGGTCTTCGAAATTCAATCCACGTTGACCTCATCCACCTCAATCCTCCTCAAATCAAATACTTTTCTCGGTCGTTCTTATTCTCAACTCTGTTCCTAGAACTAGACCACATAGTTCCTCAACGAGCTTCTGAATCAAAGAGTTATACGACAAGTTCTTATTCGAGATCTTCAGCACATCATCAGTGTCTCCAGCTGACTCAATTCGAGTTGAATTGCTTCCTGCTTTATGTAGAGTTTGATTTAGTTCATTAAGTTACGATGTCCATCAAGTCAAACTGTGCACCCACAACATGGACAAGAACACTCACGAAATCATGTAGTTCGATTCACTCAAACATTTCACTAAGGCTCTGTCGATTCAAGCATGAAAAATTTAACCATCACTAAGAGAATAATTGACTTGTTTGTAATACTTTTCTCTGCATAGGTTTCATGAATCCATATTGGGAAGAAATTGTGCAAGCACATGAGTTGTGTCTGTAGGTCATTGTGGTAGAACTTGAAACACAATCAATCCTATCAAAACCATTTAATACATATATTATCACAGTCGTGTAGTGCATTCAACACCTTCAAATATCCATGATATTCGATTGTGACTTTTTATCACAAAATAATTACTCTTACCCAACCAACAATTAGGGTCATAGAAGATTTGGGGGATCAAGTTGTGAATAGTTAGCCTGTGAAAAATCAAATTATGCCAAGTGTGAGGGGCAGAACAATACATGTTGTAATGGTTGTGGTGGTGGTGGGAATGGACCGCCTTCAGAAGGTGACATCCCATTTGTGAAGAAATCATCATAGTATGGCGTAAAACTACAATGTTTTAAAATAAAATAGAACATTTAGGCTAAAGCCTCCATGATTGTCCAATGTGAACGGATATTAGTCTTGGGTCACATCCAACTTCAATAAATGATTTGGAATATGTAACACTCAAGAGTAAAGAGCCCATGATTAGATCATGAGAAAGAAGTTTGTGATTTGGCTCAATGGTTCAAAATCAATATAATGGACTTTGAACTTACAAAAATTTAGTCTAAATAAGACTCCTTTTGGAATTGGATCAAGTCTGGACCTAACCCGGGAATATCGGACCAGGTTTGGTCCACCCTGATCCGACAATTGCCATGAGGTTACTTCGCGTCTCGAGAGCGCCTCGTGCAAATCTTCGTCTTTTGGATCAATCTCTCCAAGATTTGGTAGATTTTAGTAACACTTGAATTAACTCTAGCATTGATGCGGCAATAAAGAACATTTATATTCTCTTCTGTAATTTGAGGTTCTTTTTTGCATAGTTTCTTGAAAATGGCGACAAGTAGGAAAGAAGCCGTCAATAATGCGTAATGCGGTCAAGGGGTTACAATGGTTAACTTGATTTCACGTAAAGTTTAAAGCTTTGGTTCGGAAAATTCATGGGTGCTCTACCACATTTCTTCAAAAGCCATCGGGTATATCGCAAGAGCCGGTTTCCATGTATAGAGTTTAGCTGTTGTTTCAAACCATTTTTCTCTGGCTCTTCAACCCGCAATGCTGTAATTCCCTTCTCCGTCCTCTACCCCTCTAGCCATACATATAGTCAATATTCTCTCTTCGATTTGTGCTCAATCGTCTGCTGAGGAGAGGGAGAGGGACTCGTAGTTGGGGCAGTTTTTTTGTTCATCCGAAGTACTAAATTCTCTCAAACACTTTCTGAGCTTTGTCTCGATCCTCGCTCGTCTCCGTTTCAGTGCAATACAGTTCAAGGTACGCTAAAAGTTTCAAGATTCCGGTTTGGAAGCTAAGATAATCTGAGCTAGAAAGGTGTGGGAAAAACGGATAACATCGTACAATCGGCCTCTGGTTTTTTAGTTTGTTTGGGTCGTTGCCTTTGGATTCTTATGCCGAATAGATACTTGTGTGCAATTTTGAATAATTTCATTGTTTGCTTGAGGATTAGGGTCTTTGAGGTGGAGGGTATAAGTTTTGCGAGGACATTCCGAGTTTCAATCCAATATATACTTGCACAAATTTGGTGGTGTTTTGGTATACTTGAGGTTTATCATCAGTGATCTCCACTGTTTGTTTTGTGATTGAGATGAGTCGGAGATTCAGGCGGAAAGTTGTGAAAAAGGAAAACGAAAGAGTGATTTTTCAAAATCAACCTGATTTTGAAATTGAGTTTTCAGGCCTGGAGAATCGAGCGCTTACGGATTGGACTACCCTTCCTGATGATACAGTGATTCAGCTCTTCTCCAATCTTAATTATCGTGATCGATCGAGCTTGTCATCGACTTGTAGAACATGGAAGGCTCTTGGTGCATCTCCATGCTTGTGGACTTCATTGGATCTACGAGCGCACAAATGTGATGCTTCAATGGCGGCCTCACTTGCGTCTCGATGCGTAAATCTTCAGAAGATCAGGTTTCGCGGAGCCGAATCTGCTGATGCAATAATATATCTTCAGGCAAAGAATTTGCAGGAAATAAGTGGTGATTATTGTAGAAAAATTACCGATGCTACTCTTTCGGTTATTGTAGCTCGGCATGAGGCACTCGAAACCCTTCAGCTCGGGCCAGATTTTTGCGAAAGGATAAGTAGTGATGCTATAAAAATGATAGCTCCTTGTTGTCCTAGGCTGAGAAAGCTTCGCCTTTCGGGGATTAGAGATGTTAATGGGGATGCTATCAACACACTAGCCAAGCATTGTCTGAATTTGGCCGAAATTGGGTTTATAGATTGTCTAAATGTTGATGAAATAGCATTGGGCAATGTAACTTCGGTTCGATTCCTTTCAGTTGCTGGGACCTCTAATATGAAGTGGGGTGTAGTTTCACATCTTTGGCACAAGCTGCCAAGTTTGATAGGCCTGGACGCTTCAAGAACAGATATTGGGCCTATTGCTGTGTCGAGATTATTGTCATCCTCTCGGAGTTTGAAGGTTTTGTGTGCGTTGAATTGTCTTGTTCTAGAAGAAGACTCAAATTTTGATGTAAATACGCATAGAGGTAAGCTGGTTTTTGGACTTTTTACTGATATTTTTAAAGGGATATCTTCTTTACTTGTCGACCCTACAAAGAGTTCAAGTGATGTGTTTTTTGAATGGAGAAATTCAAAGAACAAAAGGAAAAATCTCGATGAAATTATGTTGTGGCTTGAGTGGATCTTATCCAATAATCTTCTGCGGATCTCTGAGACCAATCAACATGGACTGGATACTTTCTGGCTCAATCAAGGTGCCCCATTGTTGCTAAGCCTTATTGGAAGTTTACAAGAGGATGTTCAAGAAAGGGCAGCCACAGGTATTGCTACTTTCGTGGTCACTGACGATGAAAATGCCAATATCGATTGGGGAAGAGCAGAAGCAGTTATGCGTAGAGGTGGTATAAGAATCCTTTTGGAGTTAGCTAAGTCCTGGAGAGAAGGACTTCAATCTGAGGCTGCAAAGGTAGTGTTTATAAGGAAATATTTTACAAATTCTTGTCCATGTTTGTATTTGTTTTTTGAAAAAGATAATGCTAATTTTACGTTCTCATCATACTTTTTTATTGTCACACTGACATGTCAAGATGTGATAAATGTAATAAATATAACACGTAATTATTTTAATTACAATAAATTAAATACGTTTTGATTAGACAAATGACAATTTGATACGTCAGCATGTATAATAAAAAAATATGCTAAGAAGGTAAATTCATTATTATTATTTTGAAAATTATTCAACCGAAGTTATTCTACAATTTAAGAAGCATTAATAAAGTTCCAACATTTTGCAAGGAAATTTGTTGTTTTTCCTCATAAAAAGATTGTCATTCTTTTGCTCTTTTACATGAAGGCTATAGCAAACTTATCTGTGAATCCCCATGTCGCAAAAGCTGTAGCCGAAGAAGGAGGAATCAACGTTCTTGCTAGCTTGGCTAGATCAATGAACAGACTGGTTGCAGAAGAGGCTGCTGGAGGGCTATGGAATCTTTCCGTTGGAGAGGAACACAAGGTATGAAAAGTTGCTCAATTATGAGCATATTGCATCAATTTTGAGCAGATAAAGTTAAGAGTCTTTTATCAGGGTGCCATTGCGAAAGCTGGTGGAGTCAAAGCTTTAGTTGATCTCATATTCAAATGGTCTTCTGGTGGTGATGGGGTTTTGGTATGTTCTTTCATTATATTCTTACAAACTCACCAAAAGAAACTTACACTTGCAATTATTTGTTATGTATGCTATAAGTTTTCTCCAATTTATCTAGGAACGAGCGGCTGGTGCTTTGGCAAATTTGGCAGCTGATGATAAATGTAGCACGGATGTAGCCATTGCTGGTGGTGTACATGCCTTAGTGATGCTTGCTCGGAACTGCAAGTTTGAAGGAGTGCAAGAGCAGGTATTTGTCTTTTTACAGTAAACTTTTGTCTCTTGTTCTCATAGTATGTTAGGAACTATATTGTAAATGTAATTAGTGAGTAGTTCATAGAAGTTAATGAAAGTTAGTAGAAATGTAAAGTAATTAATAAAAATTAAAAGTAGTTAATAAAGATAGATGATATTAAAACTACCAGATATTGTTCTTCCTCAAAGTTCGAATATATTAGCTATGATTTGAGTTATGGACTAGCTGAGTTCCTTTTGATTAGCTGTGCTTATGCACCCTTGTAGTACCTTGCTCAGGAGCATTACTCTTTCTGATGGTCGTGCTTGAAATTAACGTGCCTTTTGTGAGTTTATCATAACTTGACTAATATAACTCACATTGTTTCAGGCTGCTCGTGCCTTAGCTAATTTGGCTGCACATGGCGATAGCAATAGCAACAATGCTGCTGTTGGAAAGGAGGCAGGTGCTCTTGAAGCTCTTGTTCAGTTAACGCATTCACCCCATGAAGGTGTAAGGTAGTCACCCTGTTTTTCTATTAAACTTTGTTTTTCATAAATGTTTTTCGTATTTATTGCTCTGCTTTTAAGGATTATGATATTTATGCTTTTGTACACTGGGATTTTTCTTATGATATGAGACAATGTGTATTAAGAAGATATCATGAAAGAAATGTTGAACCTCCGAAAAAGAAGACCATGAAAACAATTAATTTGCATCAATTGCTCTCCAGTTAGAGAAAAATAAACTAAATGAATGTATGTTGAGAATGAAATATAGGAATGAAGTGAGAAAAAGTAACGATGATNAGAAGCCTGCTGATCAAGTTTCGATTATACTTTGGTAGGTCACTCTAGCACAATCTTGTTCAAATGGATCCCCAGGTCTTCAAGAGAGAGCTGCTGGTGCTCTTTGGGGATTATCTGTGTCAGAAGCCAACAGGTTTTTTCTTCAGTTTTGTCATTTGTTGTAGAAATATACTTTTCTAATCGGACAATTAATCTTTTTTTTTATCATTTTCTCTTTGGATATATGGGGACTTTTGCCCGTTTATACAATTTACCGCCAAATGAGGATTTATTTATGGATCCTCATTGTATTTCAAGTGCTAATATATCGTTATTATTTAGTATTGCTATTGGGCGAGAAGGGGGTGTTCCGCCTTTAATCGCATTGGCTCGCTCTGAAGCAGAAGTAAGAAATTGTTTTCCTTTCTGCTTCTTTGTTTGATTTTGGCCACCAGTTCGAGCCTGTTGTAATTGTGCTTTCTTCTTTTTTGATTCTAATAAGCGCACAATTAATCATGTTAGTATTAGTTTTTTCATAAGCCACCAGAAGGGACGACAATGTATGGAGTGGGCCAAGAATTGGTTTCTCTTCTTGATTTAATCACAAGTATTTAACGAGATCTAGAGGAATACATATTTTCCTCTATTTTTATTAAAATTCCAATAGCAAACAATATCATCCATGGGGAATTGATACATAGATGTGATGATACAAATAGTCATATCTTGTTTCCCATAAAGATTTTCTAAAGTTGATACCTTTTCCAACTTCAGGATGTTCATGAAACTGCAGCTGGAGCGCTCTGGAATCTAGCCTTTAACCCGGGTAATGCAATGCGAATAGTGGAGGAAGGGGGAGTCCTGGCACTTGTTCACCTTTGCTCTACGTCCGGATCGAAAATGGCTCGTTTCATGGCTGCTTTGGCATTAGCCTACATGTTTGATGGGAGGTATTCAATTATCTATTCAGGCCTTTAATTTTATCTCCTAAAATTTCAATAAATAAGTGCTGAAATTCGTGGAGAGCTGCACTTAAGAAGGAAAATGTCAACTTGAAAACGAAATGTTTTTATACAATTGGACTTAAATAATCTTCTTTCGTTAGTGCACATACAAAATACCCTTTTGTCTTTCTCATTCTAGGAAGAAATAGAAAGTGAAGAAAGATGGGCTTTTATCGAAGAAAATTGAGCAAATTAAAGAAAACTCATATTGTACTTGTGCAGAATGGATGAACATGCATTGATAGGGACTTCATCTGAAGGGATTTCTAATAGTGTGAGCTTGGATGGGGCTAGACGGATTGCTTTGAAGCACATTGAAGCTTTTATACTTAGCTTTTCTGATCCTCAAGCATTTGCTTCTGCCTCTGCATCCTCTGCCCCAGCACCTCTAGCGCAAGTGATCGAAGGCGCCCGAATCCAGGAGGCAGGCCACTTGAGATGCAGGTTTCCCTTCCTCACCTGTCCTTTTCAACTTAATTTTCTCTAAAATTTGTGTACAACTAATCTGATTTTCGTGTTATTTTATGAGTATTGCTGAGTTTATCTTCTTAGCATAATTTCTTATTGTAGACGCTGACATGTCGGATTGTGATTGGTCTAGTTAAAATGTATTTATGTATTTATTGCATCAATGTCCGATACATTAGCGTGTACAATAAAAAGATATGATAAGAAAATAATTTTATCATTACCCTTATTTTATCTATCAACTTTTTCGCGTGATATTTTTTTTGTTAATCGTATGTCTACAGTCCGAGCTATGATTAAATTCACATTGTCGGTTATCATTCGGAACTTTGTTCTTGATCTTTTCAAATTTAATTTTGTTTTTTCTCACACACATAGCTTTTCCGCCTCTAAATTTTCAAGATTCCCAGAGTTTGTGATCGTAGAATTGTTATATGTTCCTCAGCGGAGCTGAAATCGGAAGATTCGTCACCATGCTGCGGAACCCTTCTTCGACACTCAAGGCATGTGCAGCATTTGCTCTGCTCCAGGTAATCACTATCGAAAGAGTAAAGAAATACGTACATATACAGAGCTAAATAACGGCCATTTTTACGATATTTTGTTTCAGTTTTCGATTCCGGGAGGGCGGCATGCTCTCCACCATGCTAGGCTGATGAAGAACGCAGGAGCGGCACGAGTAATTCGATCAGCAGCTGCAGCAGCCACAGCTCCTCTTGCAGCAAAAGTATTTGCAAGAATTGTTCTTCGGAATCTCGAACACCATAACATAGAATCATGTCTCTAAAGGTCGAATCACATTCATTTGGTTATAGTTGGTAGTTTAACATCCGGTGAGCATAACATTCTGCATATATCTTTTGAACCACTTTGTATGGAGAAAAAGTAGAATATCACCCGTAGCCAGTGGTCTGTCTAATTTTGATATTTTTAAAACTTTGTTTCTGAGCAATATGTTGGAAGTGAAATTTTGTATTCATTTTTGGGAAAGGTTTTGATGTAATGATAGCTTGGTGTTGTCTTCTTCCTGGTGAATAATTGAGATACTGTTGCTCTAAAATTGTTCATTCAAATGGTTGAAATTTTGAAAACTACAATCTAATATCAGTATTTTTGGATCAACAGTAATCACAGTAAAAACAGAAACTTAAATTTACATTTACTGATCCAGCAATGGAGGTTCTGCAATGGAAGCTACTTTGCCATGAAAATCCTTCTGTAGAATTTGACAGAATAGTTGCAGAAGGAACGAAGACAACACCAGGAATGGCCTTGATTATCTTCATCTGAGATACGTTCTCTCCTACTCTCTTGACCACCATGGCTGCCGGAGGTGCGACAATTCCGGTGATCATCATCGAGTCGTCTAGCTTTCCTAGATTCACGTTTTCTTTCACCTTCACAAACTCCATGGTTACTTCCTTTCTTTTCTCCTCCTTTGTTTGTTTCCATTTCTCATAACAGTTCTGTTTGTGGATCGGTTTCAATTTTGAACGAAGAAAGTTGGTTGGAGAACGTTAAAAAATGGAAGAATTACCTCCACTTTTTAATCTAATATTTATACAAAGTTCAAAACAATTAATTAAAATCTATCAAAAAAATGCCTCATTTATAGATTTCATTTGTAATAATTTATGCAATAAATATGATACATAACAATTTAAAATTAATTCTACTAACTATATTTTAATTACATTAATTATTGTTTGACGTAAATAAATTAATTTTATAATTTAGAGTAAAAGAGTAAATATAAACTTATTTTTTATTGTACGGGAAAATTAGTTTCATATCTTTTGCAAATTAAAACAATGAACTAAATAAATAATGGATTAATTAAATTCACATTTTCTAAGAAGGTTCATAGGCTGCAGAGGCAGGTATTACTTTATACGACTTATTTGAACACGTATAATAAATAAAGTATATTTGTAGCACGTTTACATTGTGTGATTAAACAAACTTTATTATTGCAATAAAAAATAAATAAAAGTAATTCATTGGAATCTTAGTTATACTTAAATATATCCCATGATTTGTCATCAAATATGACTCTATTGGCTCGATTGTTTTGAATTATTTCTGTCCTAAATACCCTTCATTTCAGCCTAATGATTTATAGATCAGATTTATTAATTATTGGGAGATTAAGGATAATATTGATTAATTATTGAGATATTAAGAACAATTAGAATAATACATAAATTGAATTTCTAATCATAATTATATCTTTCAACGTGAATTTAACCCGCCTGGGTAGAATTCAGGTAACTGATTTATTCGGAATTAAAAATCATTTTGTTTTAATAATATATATTTTGAAGTATATGATTTTTTAATTTTTATATTTCATGAGTTGATTGAATTTAATCCAGCAGTTTTATTTTCTCATTAAAGTCAAAACAGCTCAATTTTATTTTTCATATGACGATACCAATTCCCATGCAAAAGTGACACCATACGAATTCAACGAAAAAGACTAAAATTATAAACTCCAAGAACTAAAAGGGTAATTCACCTTAATTAAATTTAAATAAACAATAATTAGTTGCCATCCTCGGTGCTCGATCTTGCATGGTGCATGCATAGGGAATGCACATTTATTTTAACCAAGGACGCACGAGAGTTAAAGGTTATTGATTTAATATTTACAATTGCATCAAAAAAACATGTTACGAAATACCATGCTACGCGGTGAGATCCATGAAGCTTCATCGAAGATCCAAAATCTGAATTAAAAATAGGTCTACATAATATAAATAATATCAGAATTTGGATTTTGTATATAAAGCTCCGCTCCGTTGACGACAATGGAAGCTATATATACTAGAGAAGAGATTCACAGCAGCCAGAAAGTGGACGACCTTCCAACTCTGACCACGTCCTACCCTCTTATCCAGAAATCCAAAAATGTTCCAAGAAAGCCGGACTTCGGATTTTCCCGGCGACGGCGACGATGATTTTGCTGTCTTGGAATCCGTTACCAAGTACCTTCTTGAAGATCGAGCTGACACTTTTTTAACGTTCTCTTCTTCTTCTTCTTCCTCTTTTGACTATCCGCCATTGCTATCGGGTTCTCTCAGCTCAAGAAGCCTGGAGTCGGAATCTTCTCTGACTTCCACTCAGAGGGTTACTGCTTCGCCGTTCAAAAGGGGAGCTTCTAATGATATGGCTATGGCTAGCGACTCGATCGACGGCGGCGATAAGATTCCATTGGAGTGCCGGCAAGTGACTGCAATGCCGGCTGAGTACGGGAGAGCGGGGAAGAAGACGGCGACGCGAGAGCTTGCGCGCCTCGGAGAGTTCGCGGGTATATGGGAGTGAGGAGGAGGCCGTGGGGGAAGTACGCGGCGGAGATAAGAGATCCGGCCAAAAATGGAGCAAGAGTGTGGTTGGGGACTTACGAGACGGCGGAGGACGCGGCGGTGGCTTACGATCGAGCGGCGTTCAAGCTGCGAGGATCGAAAGCTAAGCTGAATTTTCCCCATCTTAACGGCGCAAATGACTTAGAGCTGGCTCGGGTTGGCCCAAGACGTGGCTCCCCAAAGTCCAAGAAAGCCGATGGTTCATCTGGCTCGGTGTCTGGACCGGGATCAAACCAAACCCTACTCTTCGGATGATTTACAAGTTGCCAAGTGGGGGCGGCCGTGAGTCATTGGTCAAAGACTGTACATAAGGTGGGCCCCATCACAATTCACACCTGACTGGCGCCATCGCCGTTATTTCCTTTTTTGTTTCTATCGAATATCGACTACGTAGTTAAATAAGAATTTTGTAAACTAGTTTATTTTAGAATAATATAAATAGTAAATACGCATATAAAAATAATTATCAAATATTATTGAGAATCTTAAAAGCAATAAGATGCACGCCTCAGAAAAAAAAAAAGACCATTTTTTGATAAAACGAGCACGTCTGGGCTCTGGTGGTCCAAAATCAAAATTATAAGACAGATGAAAAGAACCTCAAAAGTCACAAAATGGCAACATCAAGGCCAACATAGTAGTCCAATCTATGAACGAGAATCATACAAAATCTACATTCCAGGTAAGCACTGCAGGCCAGTCACGAAAATAACCCAGTTCAAACAAGAAAAGAACTCTTGTTGAGCTATGATTCTGATGTTCTTTTTCTGTCTAGCTTCTACTCCAACAAGAATTAAAAGGTTCAACATAATATGAGCTATAATTCTGACGTGAGCCTGGAGGCCTGCATAAACCATCAAAGGAAGTTTTGAATTTTCTTTTCTCCAAAAACCAGAAACTCAAGAGCTGCTTCTCTGCAGCAAATAATAAAATCAAGGCCATCCACGTAAGTCCAAATTCCCCCTCTTTAGAAGTTACAAAGCAGGATGGGTGCACACTTCAAGATATCGGGTGACGTCTCCTGTTTTGAACACAAGACTGTTAATATCACAATTGAATTTTGGACTGTCAAATACATATCTATGTGAATACGCTCCCACACTCCCACTTGACTATTGCTAAACTAAATTAACCAATAGCAGACAGAGTACGAATATGATGGTTATTATGTACATAACTGTGCCAAGCATTTTGTCAAGCGAATGAATACAGCCAATAAAATACACCTTTTCGGTCGGCTACGATCTTCCTCATAGTCCATCACTCCACCAAGTTCAGAGTAGATCTCCTTAGGCCCTCGGAAGTCAATGTCGCCCTGCTTACAGTGTTCAACTTCTGCCACAAAGTAAGTAAGACATATAGACCAACGTGCGCCAGCATCTTAGAGAATGATTCTATCATATTTTTCTTCATTTTCTTTTCTTTTCCTTTTGTTGCCTATCATCATAGTAGCCATGGACTACTTAACTAAAGACGTTTCCACATCTGCATATTACGGGTTTTCAGTTTCATGCAATTTAGATTTAATGTTTTTAATAAGGGCAAGTCCAGATAAAACCGAAACTAACTCGTAAATTTGAAATAATAGATCAATACAAAAAATGAGAACCCATGGAGCAGAAGTAAAAATTGGGTAAATTTCCTTGGTTTATAATCCTTTGGTAAACTGAACATAAAGTGACTTGCCACCATGGTAAAGCAGTCTATGGTAGCTTGATTGAACTGACCTTCAAAGAAAGGGACTTCTTTACGTCTTCCACTTTATCTACAATATCCTTCTTATGTTTATTGTAAGCCTCACTCATATTATCAGCCCATTTAATCTTCTGTTGTATTGTGACAAGTAGGTCGTCGGATGTGACCAGCCTGCATTTCATTCCAATAAACAGTTAAAATACGGTTCCAACACCTACTTGACAGAAGAAAGTGAAAGTGCGATTTGAAATCCTAAAAGAAAAACTCAAATCTATCTATGATCAGGAAAATTTATAATTGATAAAGTGAAACTGAAATTCATTAAAAAACAAACTCAAGATACCCACCAGAAAGCTTGCCCATTATCAAACATAAACGCAGAAAAATGTACAAATTAAATTTAATACTAAAACCCACAAACAAAGAGAATTTCAGATACTTACAATAAAAGTTCATTGTTCTAAACAATTAATCTCTAAAACAAGTCATTCTTTGTTTAGGAAGAAGCGATGAAGCAAGCAGAAAACTAACAGTCAACAATGAAAGAACAATTGATTAAAGATTTTACCAGTTTGATAACGTCTGTATCATATTCCCAAGTTGTTCAGGTCTCAGATCTCTCCCTGCAGCAAATTGGACCTGCAATAGTGATGTGTGGTGGGAAAACTCATCACCAGAACTAAACAAATAGCACAACCACAAATCCCAGAATAAACCTCAGATCAGAAACAAATCAACATCAACCAGTTTTTGTTTAAAAACAGAATCATCTCCAAATCCCCCCATCTACAAACGTAAGCTATTCTTCTTCGCAAAAACTACCTCATTACTACCCCAACACTATTCCCATGAGGCCACGTCTCCATTAATTTCCATAATTATCCTTTCTACTGTATTTCTTTCCAAAGAAACAGTCTTTCACGTTTTCAACCGCATCAAATAGCACATCAAGAGCTTGAATAACCAATGGAGCTGAAACAAAGTTTTGACCAAAGAAAGAACTCAGACCTCAAAACATCTACGCAGCTGATCCAGCTTTCCTCTTACTATGCCCTGATATGATGACATAAATAGTAATGAATAAGTCAGAAAACTTCCAAGAAACTGAAAAGAGAAATGCTGGTAGAAATACAATAGTATATTAGATAAGTACACTATTTCAACAGAAAGAATTTAAGAGACACGTGCTTAGCACAATATCTACTACATGAGATAGAATATAGCAGTCACAAACATAACTTATCATAGCTAAAGATAATATATTCACTGACATCTTTTGGAGATCCGTTAAGAGAAAAATGACACTCATCACGACAGAATAAAGATTAAAAAGTTATTCACCAATGCTAGTCACAGATATAAACCCAAAATGTAGAGCAAAAAAGCATACCGCATACATGCACTCATTAATGAGAAAATCTTCAAGTTCCCGTACATTTTTCACATCCAATTGTTGCATCAGTTCATCGTAGGGCAGAATCTGTGAAAGAAATCAACTATAAAACAAATGGGAAAATTAAGCACATTTTAAGAACTTACAGATGATTAGGCAAATCCCAAAAAATGTATAAAAGAAATAAAAAATGTGAACGTGGAAAGCAAATATATATGCAGCCAGATCAAGTTTGCAATTGAACAAGAAGCCAATAGTAATATGATGTTTCAAGGTAGTCAAGCCAGTAACGAAACAACATTTTTCCATCAGACTTCGTTGGAAAATGTTGGTTGTATGATCACAAACGACGCTGCTGCAAAAATGCAGAAGGTCTAAGCCATATCAACAAAAAATAGTAAACAAACTGCATTGCTGATTGCTCAACAGATTTCATGTAAGAAATAACAGCCCTACCTTGTTTTTACGTGATTAAAAAAACTATATTACATAGCCATCTGTTTTAAGTGAATCAAAATCAAGTTATTATGTTAGGATCGGACTCAGAGAGTTTATCCTGAGATCGAGTAACCATCCCTCTTCCGGATATATAGAGATGAGGTTAGAGAGAAGGAGAAATAATTAAAAGATACTTGATTGCTAGCTTACGAAACCCTAAGGGTTAAGATCTTTTAAATAGACTTCATTGACATAATCATTGACTTAATTAAATATAAAAGATCAAATTATCATCTAACCTAATTAAATATAAAAAGACTAAACTGATCCTCTAACTTAATTAAAATAACAATTAAGAAAATAACTAGAAAATAGAAAATAACATTAGATAACTAGATGTAAAAGGTCTTATGTCCGTAACATATTAGCTATCATGAAGTTCTTTCCACAGCCAACAGACAGCCTTCTGCTTTTGTCATGGTTATGGCAATTATCATATGACTGAAATGTGTTGCAGATCAAAACCTCCCCCAAAGAAAAAAAATATAGAAGTTTTTTGTATATAGTGTTAACAGATCACAAAAGTAACACCCATGTTTATCATAGACAAGTAGCATTTTCAAGAAAGATGTGAAAATAGTTACGGATAGGCACTTAGAGAGACTTTAGGGAGCATTACTTTGTTTGTTTCTGCCAAGGTAAGAACTGTAAGCTGCTTAAGCTTGAGGACCTGATCAGAGACCAACTGTGGAAAGTGGCAAGAATTCCCTACAAATAATAATTTGAGTTTTCCAAATTCAATCACATTAATCACGACAGAGATAGAAAAAATTCAACTTCAATAGCACAAAAGAGGCCAAACATAATATCACAACAGCCTTAAAAAACTATGAAGAAAATTCTTTGGCACACCAACAATGAAAAAACCATGACCATTTAACAGAAACATTCTTTCTAAGTTTTTGGAGCCCTTGTCTGTAGTTTTCACACTTATAAGAACGACATACAATGGAATGCCAGTCCAAGTAACAACAGACTGTAGAGACTCTGACTGTTCAGTTAATAATCCATAATAAAAATGGAAATGGGGCAACATGAATGTTTTAAACTACATTTTTAGGGTCATTTACCATGATGTAAAAAATCCACATGACTTCGAATTTCCTTTATACAAAGAAATCTGTATCATTTACAGGTGACCATGTCAATAACTAGTAAATACAAAATGTATTCTCTCTAGTGGATCTGTTACTGTCATTTTACATATGGTGGGTAAACATAAAAAAGATACATTAAGTAGGTAAAACTGCTGACATTTAACATTTAATAAGGTTTTCAAATAAAGTAAGCAAATTCTTCTCTCATATTTTCAACTAGTAAGCAACCACAAAGAACTGACAGCACCATCAAGCATCAAATTAAGTATAACTTTAAGACAAATAAATGAATTTTCTTACTCTTATAGTCATTCCATGTGCCATTAGCAAACAAGCGAAGCAAATTCAGGCATGCAGAATTTTCTGTGCCTTCAAGCTGAACAAGTTCACACCAAAATCAGAGTACTCTTTAACTCATCGAAAAACTATCAGATCAAAATAAGGAAATCATCCCACATTCAAAAAATTGCATTAATCAATAAATAATAAAATACTTAAGATTTATAATTCAAGTCTAATTTTACTTTTTCTTATTACTTTGAGCCAAGAAAGTCCATAAAAATAATACATAAGGTGGAAGCGAATTAGCACAAAACAATAACCATAAACAGTAATGATTGACGACTGTACTAATTGAAATAACCTCGCTGATATTTGGAACGGCAAGAATCTCAGCAAAAGCGAAGAGAGAAGGGTGAGAGGTGGCCTCAGCGACCACGGACACAAGGGCAGAACCCTTGAGAGCCCATGCTTGCTTCACGAAATGTTCAATAATTTCCGCTTGCTTCTGCTCTAAATCCATTTCGATCGAAATTTATATCACCAAAAGACAAAAGCGAAAAAATAACCGGAAACTGATTTTGTGTCGAAATCTATTTGAAATTCAGAGAATGGAGGCGACTGAAAATTTCATCCAGGATTTGATCCAAAGGAAAGAAACGGTTTAGGGTAACGGTTAGGGTTCTCCGGAGAACAGAGCCAAGGCTTCTCTCCCAAGTTCGCTAGGCCACGCTGGCTCTGCCTCCAGAGAGAGCTTCGCTTTTATACGAATAATTAGTGGCTAGATCCCGCGGCAAAGCTCATTTCTCAATTTATTTACATCTTTACATTCTGCAAATTAATAACGAAATAATAATTAATAAAAATCAATTTATCCTGAGAAACTATTCTGATGATAATTACCATGAATAATTCGAATTATGAAAATTATCCATAGATATCTCGAACATTACAATAATTTTAATTGATACAACACACTTTAAATTGTAAATTAAATAATAATTATTTGAGAACTTTATACCAAACAAATAATATTATATTATGAGTACCAGAGAACGTTATAGTATCGTTACGATTTTTTTTCGTTTTAACGAGATTGAATGTAGTTAATAGTTTTTGTCAATTAACAGCAATAAAAATGATTAAAATTTAATAAAAACTCTTATGTTTTTCATACGGCAATATACTTGAAATTGATTATTACAACTTTTTTTAATTATCTAAATCATTAAACCTTACCAAGTTGAACAAATTAAAGTAAATTGGTTGGCTAAATTAAATTAACAAATATTGTAACTTTAATATGTTGGTTAAATTATGGGTATGGAATGTCAAATTTTAAAGTTTTAAAATGACGGAGTAAAATCACCCTCCAAGATAATGTCAACTGAGATTTATCCTAAAAGTTATTGAAGAATTAGAATATTAATTATTAGATAATCTCTATGATTAGTTAATCAATCATCTTCCCAAATTATAGGCGGTGGTTTGATTTCCGCTCCAAATACTAGACCGCTGGCCGTTGTGAAGTCAGTTGTCGACCTGAAACTCGTTCTCTCTCTGTTTCTCTCTTTGGCGAACGAGCGAGCCACTGAGACATCCGGGGCTGTACGAAGACGATGAAAGCATCTGTTGATTCACTGAGCAACGTAGCAGAAGTCCAGGCGACAAACGACGACGGATTCTCCGGTGAACTGCGCGTCCACACACTCGTAATTTCTCGCGTATTATTTACTCTAACTCGTTTACTCCGGCTCATGGTATATGTTCGATAATTTTACTAATGTGCGATGTGTGATCTGCGAAGGACAAGCTGTACAGTTCACACTGTGTGTTTAGTTTGTCTGAAAAAGTAGTAGTTTGTTGACATTGGAGAGTGGAGATATTGGAATTGGTTCGGGTTTTTTATGCATTTGTAAGAGGATTTTTTTTTGTGTGAATTGTGCAATTAACTTAACAGTTTAAGCTTTTGGAGTAACATATTTTTTAATACAAGTCCTCACTTATAAATCATTTTTTTTGTTGGTCTTTCATACTAAGATTTAAAAAATGAAGTTGAATTCTGTAATAAGATATTCGAGTTCAGATACCATAATAAATTGATTACGTTTTAAGAGCTTGAACAGTTGTATAGAGTATGTTAGGATCGGACTCACGGAGTTTACCTTGAGATCTCTTTCGGTCAAAGAGGGAAAAATTTGAAGGAACTATTCCATTGAATTTTCATTCTTTAAAACAAACTTTTCTTTGGTTTTTAGATATTACTATTCTGTTTTGCACATAATTTCCATATTCTATTTCTTTCTTTTTTCTTGGATAGTAGATGGCTGCTGCTTGGGATATGCTTAAAGTGTAACAGTAACTTTATTCAAGTTCAGGAAAGATGAAGGTACGAGTTTAAGCTTTTTATATCTTAGAATTTAATAAGTCAAAGAGTGTGTATTTAAGAGCATTCAATACCGTGACCATAAAGTAGTAATTTAATGAGTTTTTATAGATTTTTGGTTATGTCTAAAATGGATTAAGTATCTATTCAATCGAAAGGATGCTATTGATAGTTTTGAGTTTTTGGTTAGCTGTACCACAATCCAAGGTGTTGATATATTTCTACCGCAATAATTTCTCTTTCTAATTTTACTTTGTTTAACTAATTGAATGTTTATTCGTTTTGAAATAAGTAGTGGACGATCTGATATGTGACCCTTGCTTCCTCTGTCAGGATAGATAGGCTGGAATCGTTTAATGAATTCAACGAGTTGTATGTGATGCAGACAAGTCTTCAAAAATTTCCTTGTTTGAGATATAAAAGCATAATTTCGAAATTTCGAAATTTCTTTTCATTTTAAACTAAAATCTGTATAGCCTTTTTGATAGTAAAATCTCTTTTCATTTTGTTCACATCATGCAATGGGTTTTCAATCAACCATAAAGGTGTTTAATCCCATTCACGTGTACATTTCATTGTCTGGTGGAAAGGGAATTATGCCATCGCCGGGTGTCCAAGTCAAGGTTTACTTCCCTCTCCTCTCCTTTCTTTGTTTTGTATTGGCCGTTGCATTGGACATTCTATAAATGCTTTGCCAATTCTCACATTGATTTTTTCTCTTTTTTTGTCATAGTATTTTATTGGTTGTTATGTCCACTTGCACAAAAATTTCATTTGATATCAAATGTTGTGAAATCATCAAACATGATGGAACATTAGGGTAATGGTTCCAATCGGTATTTTTGGAGATAGTGAGTGTTAGTAATGCTGAGTAACTTGGTGGACCAAGTGTAAGAGACCCAAAAATGAATCCGATAGACTCTATAGAAATATGAAATTAAGATTATAGACCCTATAGAAATATGAAATTAAGATTATAGACCCTATAGAAATATGAAATTAAGATTAAGTAAGAAAATTCTTGAATGTTGATTATTGGGACCGTTTAAGTAAAGAAAGTTAAAGAGCTAGTAGATCTCTCGAATGTTTGTGCGATCATTGTAATTTTATTTTCCAGTGGTATTTTTTTACTTCTTGCAATTTTATTCATGCCCTTAAAAGAATCTTGCAAAGTTAGAATTCCTACTCCTTTTGTTTCACTGTTTAGGGACTGTTGGAAGTTCCAATTTTCTAATTATCAACATCAAGTGCCCAAGCCACCTTCCCTACCATCACCTTGAAAGCTCTGTGCTGCCTCTTACAATGCTCTCGCTGATTTTGGCTGAACAATTGGTCATGACACTTTCGTATTTATCAAGTAAAAAAATAAAAAAATATAAAAGCTCCATATTCTCTATATGGATCATTACTTGTGTGGAGGCTTCTCTCTGTTTTTTTGCTTGTTTGATTCTTGTGGAAATGAGATCCTTCCCCGTTATGCTCTGCTAGCTGCTTGGCAAAGCAAACGTGGTGGATCCCACTTTCCAACAAGACTCATGTAATGCAATTCGGTTGTGGGGTCTGGACCATGTGGAAAAATATGTTGCCTCATTTATTTGTTTCCAATATCAATAGTATGTGTTTATTACCAGATTACTGTAATTTGATTGACCATAACAATATGTTACTTCTACTTTTACCCAATTATATGATGCATGTTTTTATTTATCCAGTTTTTCAATTTATTATGTGTATAACATTTAATTATTAGGTAGTATACTCTCTCGCCAATTAAAATAGTCCAATTATTGATTTCTTTGCTGTTTAGAAGATCGAACTTGAAAAGGGACCCAACTATCTGACAATTATTATTATTATTATTATTGGAGGGAGAGTTCCTTCTCTAATCTTTTGTCTGGATTGCTGATATCTAGTTTCTTTTAGAGGTTCTGCTTGGAGTTATTGGACTCGACACGCGGAAAAATATCTGTGTGGAGCAGCTTTTTGACTTGATTATTTTTTGGACAATAGATTTGCACTATAACAGTTATAAGCCAAATAAGCATTATCATTGCACTTGGTTGTTATCTAGCGTATTTTGGTCGCAGATTGAGAGATAAAAAGGGTACTCTTTTCTGTATTGCCACGCACCAACAAATCATTCTTCGAAGTTAGAATTCAGGTTCTGATTCTGGATAAAGAACAGACTTTTTAGTTTAGAACTGAACTTTGCTTGATAGATTGACAAAATTATAGCTCCGATATTAACTATTGGCTGGTATATCGGGCCTAAGCTTCCATAGCTATTCCTTTTTGTCATTTTAATTGCTTTACTATTTACTAATTTTCACTTTTTTCAACTATGAAGTTGTTATATAGCAAATATGGAAGGGTAGATTCGAAGATTTAATGCGGCACTCTCATATCTCTATCCAAGCAGTGGAGGTAGGACGATCAATTTATTTCCATTGGGTGTTGCATTTTTTTTGTAGCCAAACACAGACGAGAAAATGGATGGAAATAAATAAGTATAGAGGAAGAAAATAATGACGGTATCGTCCAGTTCGTGTAATGTAGGCTAGTAGCTTAGAAATTTAGTTTTTCTTTTTGCTATTTTGTCATATCTAGAAGAATCAGATTCTCATCAATTGAGAGGAATAAGTGGGTGGAAATGACTGGCTTCCAATGCGCTGATGATTTGTTTCTTTTTTGGGTGGGGGCTGCTGGCAGATAAAGGTACAACAGTTCTTTTTAACACCGTTAAATTCTCCATCAAATTTTGATTACAGAAATCCCCAAATAGAATAGAACAGAATCTTGTATTAGCTTCAAAATTAGCAATTATTGGTTGAGTTTTACCTCTTTTTCATGGTGAAAAACAGCTTATGGGGTTGTATGATGCTGAAGAGCGTCATCATTTGTCATTTTTCCTGGGATAAGTTAAACAAGCAGTGGGAAAAAAAACACTCTCTTTTCTTTGCTTTTTCTAAAGGTTTCCACTTATTGGAGCATATTTGTGACCTCTCTTCATTCTTCAGGTCTTGAATGCCTCCGTACTCCGGGTGAGTTTTTTTTTTCATTTTTTACATTCATCTTTTTTTTAATTATAACTTGTATTTCATTGATATAATTAATAAAATTATAAAATTATAAGAGAAACATTAAACACGTCAGTGTATTTTTATTAATTAATTACGCAAACTCTTGGGTGCGTGGACAGAAAATTGAATTTGAAGTGGCCACAGTTTATTATGCTTATTTAGTTTGTTTTATGTGATTTTTAACTAAACACTGTATTCTTGGATTTTTGACGTGTCTTTTAGGTGCAGTTCATCTGATGTGTTATTTTAAATACTTGGATCGATTAGGCCTCATGTGAAGATTTTTTTTATATCAGGATCCAATTTATATATTGAAATCTTTATTTTAACACCGACTCCTAAATTAAATTAGACAGAAAATAATAATAATATAATAAAATACAGCTAGCTAGGTCAAGGTGTGTCCCCCCAAGTCCCTTCAGAGAAGTGACAAAGAAGCAGCAGAGCCACATCTTCCATTTTTAAGAACTGCTCGTGTCAAAAACTAATAATTAAAACTAAAACCCTCCATTTTTTATACAGAAAAAGTAAAATAAGTCAAAAGTTACAATATAAGCGTCGAGGGAAGATTATAAAATAAGTATTTATCTTTTGGGATCGTGGTCAATTTTAGACACTTGAATTGTTTTGTTTTTGTATGGTTTATGATTTAGATCATGATTGTTTTTTCTATGGTCTGTGATCTCGATCTTACCATAAGTTTTCCCTTTCAACTTGAAAGGTGAAGTTTTGAATGACTAATCTTCGTGAGTTCATAAGATATATAAAAATTAAATGTTTAAATTTACCAATAACCTGAAAAAAATTAAATGAGCGGAGTTTGTATTGTCTTTTTCTAAGAATTAAAAAGTATTTTAAAAAACCCATAATTGCTCTGTTCCAACGTAGAATATCTTCTTCTTCTACGTGACATTCCTGCAAAGCTACCACCAAAGACAAAAGACAGCCTTCTCTTCTGCATCACCTCCCAGTGCAGTCAGACCTTCATTTTTTTTAAGAAAATAAGTTATCTTATTTACAACAAATGAGATTAATTAGCACGCAACATGGATGCTTACTTTTTTATAATTATATTTACTAATTGTAATTATTCTAATTTACATTATAAATATAAATATATTGCTTTGGGAGAGAAAACTCATGATCTAAATGTAATAAAAGAATTAATTATAGAATAAATGGCAAAAGGCTTGCTTTTAGTTAGCAGCCAAAAGACAGGCAGCTGTTCAAAGCAATCAACCAATGACTTCTCACTCTCTCCCTCTTTCGTTCTCTCCTCCCAAGAATCTTCTTTAGCACCGCCAACCGCCTCCGGTATGGGCTGTACCGCTTCGAAGCTCGACAACGAGGATGCAGTGCGGCGGTGCAAGGACCGGCGCCGCCTCATGAAAGAGGCGGTCCTTGCTCGCCACCACTTGGCCACCGCACACGCCGACTACTGTCGGTCTCTACGCAACACTGGCTCTGCTTTGTGTGCATTTGCTGCCGGCGAACCACTTTCAGTCTCCGACCAAACCCCGGCGGTCTTCCTCCATAGTGGCCGACTCTCTCCGCCGTCGCACCCCAAACCTCAACCGTCGATGGCTTTCGCTTCGAATTTGAATCGTCCGCGAGTTCCGTCTCCCTCGCCTTCACTCCACCCCCCTCACCCGCCGTCATTTGCATCTTCTCCGACCATGGCGAGCTCCAAGCTTCCGCATGTTCTCTCAGCCTCGAGCATTCCTTCCTCCGTTTCCCACCGTGTACCCCGCCGCCGTATGCAGCCGTCGAAGCTTCCTCATATTCTCTCTGAATCGAGCCCTTCTTCTTCATTTAGAAGCCAGAAATCTGATTTCTCTGCTGCTCTTCCCACCGCGTATGCCAATTCCACCTACTCTAGCACTCCTTCTCAAACCTCCTCTGTTTGGAACTGGGAGAATTTCTATCCACCTTCTCCGCCGACCTCTGAATTCTTCCAAAGTCGAGCCCAAACCCAAAATGAAGGTCAAATTCATGAGAAAGGTGATCTTTATTCAGAAACTGAGGGCGAATCCGATCTATCAGAGCACGATTTTTTTAGCCAGAAAACCGGAAGCAAAGACGATAACCGCGAGCAATACCAACACAAGAAGCACCACCTCGATGATACAGAAACAGAGCGCGAGGAGGTTCAGTGTAGTGAATGGGACGACCATTACAGTTCCACGAGTTCATCTGATGCTGATAAGGATGGTACTGTGTCGGAACGAGATGTGAGATCCCAAATAGGATCGCGGTCAAATGTAGGATCTTCGATCCGAACGGAGCCCGTAGCTCCGACGCCAACGACTAAGTACACAAGCACGACGGAGAAGTTGGACGACGGTGGATCTTCAATGCGTTTTAAGAAGGGCGAGATCTCGGACATGAGAATGGTTGTTAGGCACAAGAACTTGAAGGAAATCTTGGATGCCATCAAGGAAAATTTTGAGGCGGCGGCTGCGGCAGGGGATGGTGTCTCAGAGATTTTAGAGGTTGGAAGGGCTCAGATCGATCGTAGTTTTCGACAACTCAGGAGTAAGTTTGTCTTTTTTTCTCAAATCTGTTTGGTTTTTTACATATCTTGCATGCTTTCGTTGATGGACGGTGAATCCAACTAACTTCTGATGATATTTGAGTAAGTTAGCCATTCTTGGAAAGTGGGTACTGTATTTTTTTTCATCACAGAATCCATCGCAGTCGTTGAATTCACTACAAGACCAACAAGAAAAACAATTTTCTCCCCCATGTTTCGTTCAATTCTTGCTAAGAAAACGTAAAATTCTTCATGTCGGATACAGTTCGACTATGTATGAATTTGATTATGGTTCGATCTCTTGCTTGAATTCTTTCAGAGACTGTGTACCATTCCAGTAGTGTATTAAGCACCTTGAGCTCGACCTGGACCTCAAAACCGCCGTTAGCTGTGAAGTACAGGCTAGAGGCCGGTTCTCTTGAAGACCCTGGAGGTCCGAAAAGCCTCTGCTCTACCTTGGAGCGGCTCTTTGCTTGGGAGAAGAAGCTTTACGAGGAAGTAAAGGTGATTAAGAGGGGCAAATAAGCAAGTTTATTATTTAATTCTATGCATTTCTTCGTTGTTAGTGATTGCTTGGTATATTTATTGTTTTGGAGACAACATTACACCTTTGTCCAGCGTAAGAATTCCGCTGAATGAAACTATAATTATCAAGTGAAGATAATGCCCATTTGATTGAGTTTTTAATTTTTATTGCTAGCATTAATTGACCAGAAATTTTTCTCGAATTTTTTGTGGGTCTGATCGATTGACCTTTCCTTTTGATGCTTCACCTGAAATGGCATAACTTTGCAAAAAAAAAAATGCTTTTAGAATCTCCTTTTCTTCTGCTGGTTTAGTTTGAATTATGGAGTTTTGGGTTTTTTCAAATTTTAGGAGGACAGGCAATTCATCTTTTAGTGGTTGAATGCTTTCTTCACTTTCTTTTTAAGCAGTTTTCTGATTTTGGGTAATCCATCTCCTTCAAGCTCTTATTGGTTCTTTTTTTTTATTTCTTGGATATTTTGCTATATATGCATTATGACAATGAATTTGTTTCAGTTATTTGGTTTATCCTTATGGTTTCCTATGTAAGTGCTGAAGCAGTTACAAATGGCTTATGAATTTTACTATTTTAGGCTAGAGAAAGTGGGAAGATTGAACATGAAAAGAAGTTGTCTGCTCTACAAACACAGGAGTACAGAGGAGAAAATGAAGTGAAGCTAGACAAGACCAAGGCTTCTATAAAGAGGCTTCAGTCTGTAATTATTGTCACTTCTCAGGCTGTCTCTACTACTTCAACTGCCATTAATGGTCTTCGAGATTCAGATCTTATCCCTCAGCTGGTTGAACTTTGTCATGGGTGAGTTTCCTCTCCCTCTCTCTTCACGATAGATCGTTTTGTGCAATCAGGAGGTATAAATGAAAAATCTCTGACCCTTACATTAGGAATCGCTACCCTTATGGTTCATCAAAAATATATTGTTAGCTTCAGATTTGTTCTTTGTGCGTTTTTCTTCATCAGATGGCTCTATGATATAACCAAAAATAGACTGCTGTGATCATTTCTTCAATATAATCTTGGATAGATAAAAGTTATGTTAGTTTTGTTGCGTGATTTGCTTTATCTCACATGTTGTGGTTGAATTTGCCAAATTACTGCTTGTTCTGTAGATCACCATCCTCAAATTGGCCACCTCTTTCAATTACTGGTACTGAAATTGCATCCCCTTAGTCATTAAGTTTTCCATCACTTGCAGATCCATTTTCAGAAAAGTAATTATGGTGGAGTGAGGTAAAACATTTAAACTAATTGTGATGATTATTGGAAGACATGTTTTTATTTTTATTGTTACCTGAACCAGATTGAAGACATTCTAATCTTTCTCCATACTATGAAAAGAGTGCTGGCCAATTATTGAGTTTAACCACCTAGGCAAAGTCTGACAAAGCGTGAGACAGGAGAGTTGTACTTTCTTTTAGTCTCAGACGCATGAGACGGTGATTCTTTGGTCTTCTACGCCATCTCAATTATGTTGCCTTGTTTGACTGAGTCATGATGATTGAGGATCCCAGTTAATTGGTCTGTTTTATTACCCGAGAGTCTTCATTGGAAAAAAATTCAATGAAGTAGCTAACTTCTTTAGTTTGCTGTTTTTAAAAGCTACAACGCCTGCAGAAATTGATTTGTTTTTCGAGATGCTGTTGTTTAAGAATAGATTGTCAATGTTTCGGAAGACATTTGAAAATGGATATCTATGAATTTATTTGGTTGAAACATGATTTCCCATATGTAATTATTATATCTGTTTAATGTTCTAGATATGTTGGATGCAGGTTCATGTACATGTGGAGATCGATGCATCAATACCACGACATTCAAAACAACATCATTCAACAAGTCCGAGGTCTTGTCAACCAATCAGCGAAAGGCGACTCAACTTCTGAACTGCACCGACAGGCAACTAGGGACCTCGAATCAGCCATCTCAGCTTGGCACTCGAGTTTTTGCAGACTGATCACGTTTCAACGCAATTTCATTCAATCCCTCCATGGATGGTTCAAGCTCTCCCTCATTCCGGTCAGCAACGACAACAACTCGAGCGGAAACAAGGATTTCTCTGATGTATTCGTCTTCTGCGATGAGTGGAAGCTCGCTCTGGCTCGTGTCCCAGACACAGTCGCCTCCGAGGCGATCAAGAGCTTCATCAACGTCATCCGTGCCATAGAAGCGAAACAAAACGAAGAAAATAAGGTTAGAAAAAGGACCGAAACCGCGTCGAAGGAGCTCGAAAGAAAGGCTTCGTCGCTTCGGAACATAGAGAAGAAGTTCTACAACTCTTATTCAATGGTGGGCGGGGTTCCTCATAATGGACCCCCCAGTGGGCACGGGCTGGATGCTCGTGATCCTCTGGCCGAGAAGAAATCGGAGCTTATCGCCTGCCAAAGACGGGTGGAAGACGAGATGATCAAACATTCGAAAGCCGTAGAAGTTACCCGATCGATGACGTTAAATAATCTTCAGACCGGGCTGCCAGGTGTCTTTCAGGCATTGACGAGCTTCTCCGCCTTATTCACGGAGGCCCTCGAACTGGTCTGTACCCGCTCCTACGCCATCAAATAGATCTTGTGTGCAGAATTTTACCAATTCTGGGTTTTTTTGGGGGTGGATGGAATATAGAAGGGAGGAGAACGAGATTGCTGCTCTTCATTTTGAGGCATTTTCATGATGTTATGTGGTATATATTTTATATTTATATTTATTTATATTTTTGTGGGGAGGAGCCAAATGTATGTGTATAGGTAAATTGCCTCGTTGTTGTATAGGCATTAAACTTCAATATTTCATCCAAATTAATAAATATCTGAAAGCTTTATTATCGTCTTTTTTCTCCATTTTTTCTGTCATTTTTCTTAATGAAAATTAAATCTTAATATATATAATACGTTAAATATATATATATATATATAAATGTGTGTAATTTATGTAGAAATCGTGTAAAAAAGAGTGCTGTGGCCATTCCGGCAGCTGTTAATCTCATTTAAGGGTATTGGGGTAACTTCGCACATTGATTTTGGTCGGAAGTTAGCCCGGCGTTGAAAATACACCAAGTGCACGTGTGGCTGCTGACAGAGCATGCAACGTTCTCTCTCCTTTCCAGTACACGCCGCCTTTTTGAGCTAACATGCGCTGCCTTTTCTTTTACGTCCACGACATTTTATATTTTTATTATTATACATTTATTTGAGCCCATAATTAGCAAATATGAGTTGGGTTTTGTAAATCTGAATTTATTCGATATTTATACATTATGTTCCATGGTATTAACGTTGGTTCGTCTCGAATTTTATGTAACATTAACTTCTAATCAACGAGTCATCATAGTTAAACATGTTTTATTAATTATTTAATATNAGGTTGGTTTGTCTCGAATTTTATGTAACATTAACTACGTGTAGTGCTTTCAAGGTTAATCAACGAGTTCATCATAGTCAAACATGTTTGGTTAATTATTTAATATAGATCACTCATCGTATTAATATATGCAATAATTACTAATACTTTTTTTTAGAAAATATAATTACGAATATAATTACTCATCGTATTCAATCCAATAATGTTTTATTTGATTATACGATGTAGTTATGTTTTGGTTAAGTAGTAAAGTTCTTCTCCAATATTCCATATTCGTTCTAATGACAATACCTTGGAGGTAATGTCTGTGTATTTCTTTTTTCTCATTGTTCACGTGACGTACCTCTTTCATCGATTCTTTATATGTTAGAAAAAAATAGAAGTTTTAATAGTAACTTCGATAGACAATACACAGTTCATTATTTATGTCAAAAACATATCGACTCTTTCTCTCTCCTCGTGTTGCACGCAAGAGAGACTATCGCAATCGGTACCACAATTTGATGAGAAGAAACCTTGTGCAAAATATGAATGCGCCATGTTTAACTAATCTTTTGACCAATCATATTCAATTGTATTTCTCTCTCCTTTAAAGTCGAGTTTTGATTGATATAATGATATTTGACCGTGAATTTGGTGTCGAGCGTCGCTCTCTATCATCCTTTTGCTTTCACTCTTTGACATTCGAACCCTCTTTTCCTTCTCCACGCCTAAGTTTGATCATTTTAATTTGTCTTTCTCAAGCCGAGCGACAGTAAAATAAAAGAAGAAAAAAGATTACGCTCCCTACTTTACAGGATTCAGCTTCTCGAGCTAACTACCTGTGTGAAACTTGTCTAAGCATGTACAATTTTTTATAGGAGCCAGCTCGAACCGGAAGAGAGCCGGCTCGAGCAAGGTCTTTGACCCAAATTCAATACAATGAATTGAAAGAAACAAAGAGATGCTAGTAATTCTCGTACAATTAACATACAATCTAAGAATTAATCATTTGTTCAACAATACATTAAAATGATTGACGCAGAGATTGTGCAATTACGCGTAATATATCATTTATTAATATTAATATTATAATAATTATCAAATTTCAAATATTTCCTATATCGAATTTTTGTCAAATCATTTAGTTTTTTGTGTTTTAAATTTGGATTGCAGTGAGATTAATTGCTTAAATCTTTGAGTTAATTTAGTAACTTCGACATGTTATTTTGGTCGCCGTGAGCCGATAAATGATAATCGAACTGGAAGTCAAACCCCACGTGTAATCATGCCAGCAAGGCATGCATAAGTCCTCTTTTCGAGGACACGCCGACATTTGTTTGCCAACGTACAGACTTTCTTATGCTAACGTGCGCTACTTCCATCACATTCACGTCAATTTTTTTCCTCTTTTTTTTATTTTGAACTTTGATTACAATCAACAGCTTAATCATGAGTTGCGTTTGACTTTGATATGTTTTGGTTGAATAATGTTGTGTGTATGGATACAAAATCGTGATAGCCCATAAGAAAGTGACAATTGTTCGGGACCATTTTCACGAGTATTATACATGTGATCTACAAAATTTACGATCAGTTTGACCGTTTCACGAGAATTAGACGATCAATACCTTGGGTGTTGGCGTGTTAAACAATTATGAGTATCATCGGACACTAATTAGCTTAGGAAACAGTTGACACTGACTAAGAAAGTAATTACAACCATGGTTTTAATTTGATATTGTCCTCCCAAAGTTAGGGTTTGACCTTATTTGGTGGCTATTATGATTTGAGACGTGGGCTTGAATGGAGTCGAGGAGCTGATAAAGCCATCAACTAGATGAAGATAGGTCTTCATATCGTGGTACGTCACCACATTGCCATTTTTTATATGTGGAGAATCTTTGCTTCTCAATCTCAACTCTTGCCCCACCTCTGCGTACACCAGTTGGGCGTCGTGCATGCGCTGTTGGATCCAGCTCACCACTCCTCCCACGGTGATGTCTCGGCGGTGAGCCTCGCCGTCGCCGATGACGAATCCGGGAACTTTTGTCACCACGTCGTCGGAGTTCACAATGCGGAGGATTCTTATTCCGAGCTTGTCCAGGCACTGGCCGAAGCTCACGTTTCCGACGCGTGGACCTCCGAACGAAATGACGGAGACTAAAGGGGTTCGTTTGAAGCTTTTTTTGACGTCGTAGGCGGTGAGGATGGCCAGAGAAGCGCCGAGGCTATGGCCGGTGATGGTTAAACTGAGCGGTTCACCGCCGTAGAGCTCGATGATTCTCGATATTTCTTCTCTGACCATATCGAGCAAGCTCGGCGACGCCGTGGTTCTTGAAGTGTAGAGGCTTAAGAAGCCCTTCTGCACCATGGGTCGGCTGCAGCCGTTCGGAGTCGGGTCCGGACCGCCATTGGAGAGGTCGGTTAAGGATGCTCGTAAATTCTCCAGCCACTCTAAGCAAGTGCATGTTCCTCTGAAAACTATTACAACGTCTCGTCGGCCAAGCCTGGCGATTTCTTTCTCGTCCTCACAGACTGCCACGAAGCCTATCCAGCTGGTCTGCCTCTGCATCCATTTCGGAGCCTTCTCCATCCATGGCGGAAGCTGTAAAGACCCGAAATTTTAAATCCCGAATTTCAAGGAAAATTTTTCGCAAAGTTTGACTAATCAATTGTCGTATGCAGAACGTAAATTTGTCGTATATGCNCGCCGGCGGCTCGTTGCTCGCCGAGCCGGCTAACTTCTTCAGTTGAAGAGCTTCGATCACATTCTGGGCGTTGACGGCGACCTGGTTCGGCGGAGTTGCCTGGGAGCATTGAAAAAGTAGACCTCCTCGAGAACCCCACGGGCGTGTCGGTCTGACGGATACCGATCTCATGATGAGAGAGAGAGAGATAGAGAGTTCAAGATTCCGGGAGAGTAGGGAAGGCCATTTAAAGGGTGGAATCGAAGAGTGAAGATTTAGATGACGAAGAATGTAGCAATTTTCTTTGTTTGCATGAATATTTCATACCATATGCCTTGCATGGCCTCAAACAACACCACATTTAATTGAGTTTATTAATTAAAATTCATCTGAAAATAATAAATAAATCACACTAAAAACCACTTCGACCAGTTACAGATTATTTCACCCTTTTTTAAAATCTCAATTCCTGTTATATTTTATCCGTCAAAATATGGAGATTGGCAATCTATGTGGTGCATCGCTGGAAACACTGCAAAAAATCAGATCCAACGCCTCTCCTCGAGTCAAGACCAGTCTTTGACTTTTCAAAATCTACAACGCCAACTTCCAACTTTCCGGCAATCAGCCGACGTGGCAGCCAATGATTTGTTTCTTGAAAATGGGCCTCGGTTTGGCAGTTTGAAAGCTCCTTTGATGTGGAAACGCCGATAATGTAGTGGACCGAACGGGGCAACAAAAAAACAAACCCTAAATTGATACGTCAAACTATATGGTAAGAATATATGCGCACAATATGGTCACTATTTATGTTAATTTCAAAAAGTACGTCTCAAATTAATGCATTATTAGAGAGGAAAGCGTGAGATTTTCATAGAAATACTCACAATTTTGTAGAAGAGTGCATTAAAATAAGGGTGTACGGTATAATTATTTAAGTTCATCAAGTGAATCAATAATTTTCCAAATTAGCATCAAATTTGATGCTAATTTGATGCGAAAAATAAGTTTTAAATTATGAAATTCGAAGATAGTTAATTTTAACTTTAAACATATACATCTTTAATGAAAAATAGAAAAAGAAACGAGGGAAATACAAGAGCCAAGCCTATCTGCAACTGACTGAGGCCATAGGCATGGGCATCCTCGCTTCGCTCTTCCCTTGGTCATCTCCTTCCTCAAGCCCCACGCCTCTTCCTCCCCTTCCCTCTTCCATACTCTTAAACCACTAACCTTCAGACTCTGCAACTCTCAGCCTCGGCGCCATTTCATCAAAACATCTGTTTCTGCAATTGGCTCCACTTCCACTTTGCAACAGTCGACTACAGACTACGACCTCGAGCCCAAGAAATCGTCGGTCCTCACGTTTCAGCAAGCAGTTCAGCGACTTCAGGTTCTATCTGTTACACCCACCTTTTGTTTTCCTTTTTGCGGCGCGTCGATCGTTTTGTGGGGATTCTCAAATGCTTGAGCTGGATTGTTGCTCGGAAAGATTTTGAGTTTTTATTTTTCATTTTTTATATGGAGTTATTTCATAAAGTGTTTATTCTTGGAATTGGGGGATTATGCTCTGAAAAGTTTGATTTTTTTTCTGCTGAAGTTTGGGTTTTTCGATAGTTTTGCGAGGTTTGTTGCCAATTGTCAATTGTTACCATGCTTTAAATAAAAGCTAAAGGATTAAATTCTTAATTTTTCTTGTGTACTTACATTTGATTTTAGTGAGTTTCACAGACTTGGGGTTTTTCACATTTTAATTTCTTCAGCTGACGCCATTTTTATCTACGGCTGCAGGAGTACTGGGCCTCTGTTGGATGTGCTGTGATGCAATGTGGCAACACAGAGGTAAAAATATTAGAACTCAATTAAAATTGCGATAACCCTATTAAAATTGCAATGTGCTGTGATGTACTGGACCAAATATCGATAATTGACTCAGTCCTCGAAAAAAATAAAATTGCGATGAAGAATAATGATGCAAAAAATGCTCAATTTGCAGATTAACTTCTGGTTTTTCGACCTTTCTTACCTATTGAAAATCTATGCTTGGAAGCTCAAGATGTCATGACAATTGTTTGAGCGAACATTAGAACTCTTCTCTACTTTTTGTTGTAGTAATTTTACTCTATTTTGATTTCATAATATGGTTGTATGTATTTATTTCATTGTAGATTGCCGATGCTTTGCTCGAGATAACCCTTCCCAGATATTCTGGCGACATACTTCCTAAAACGGATGCGGGGATGGTTTTGGCTATTGGTGACAGGTGAGATATTGAAGTCTTGAAAATTAATAAAGATTTATACCCAAGGATAAAATGATTTTGATGAAAAATGAAAAGTAAAATTGTCCACTTTTACAAGGGTTCTAAGATATTAATGAAAAATGATCTTCACTCATCTATCGGAGAGAATATTCGGGCGACAACGTTTAAGTTATTTAGAAAATATTTGGTAATTTAGAGTCTATAGTACGATTTTATGGATAAAAACTCGTACAATTTCTACCAATTTTTCAGATCGCCCGAGAAATCATTGCTGAAAATGTTTTTGAATATGAAAGAAGATGGAATTTTTGGCTGATTAAACCGATGATTAGTCGTCGTCTGTTTGGTGCAGGATGATGAGCTAATTCGGAATAACAGACTCCTTCCAAAGGGTGTCGTAGATTTCTCCCTCCTCCCCGGATTTTGAAATTCTTGTCATCGAAAGCTAGATCTGCTCAAATAGTGAAGCCGAATAATACGAAATGAAATTTTGTTCTTAAAAACCGAGGAAACTCTTACCATATTTAACAATTTATCCATAAAAAAATATTTATTTTTTCTTCCAAGCATGCATTACGTTACTCGTGGTAATCTATGCACATCTTTAGTCGGCCGATGACGGTTTCTAGAGTTCGAGAAATACCAAAATTGTAAGACATGTTCACATAATCGGTTTTTATGAGAACTTATAAAATATAAATATTTTCAATATTATTTTTTAGAATAATTATTTATAAGTTTATTTTATTCTGCATTAGAAAAGTATTTTATTTACTTGTTTCAAAATAATTAAAATAAAATATGAGAATAATTTAATATTATTGTAAAATCATTGGCTACCACGCATAAACAATAGCCAACGTCATAATATTCTGTGTTTCGAAGGCTGTTTGTTACGTTCGCTTCTTTCACTTTCTCCCCTGCGGCTAGGGTTTCTGCCTCTCTGCTTCGAGATTCGCTCTTTGAGATCTCTTTCTTTTTATTCACTTATACTCGGTGATTCATGGAGGTGTTGTCCAGGTAGGGTTTCGCAGTCGCCTTTCTCGGAGCGAGGTTCCGTTTCGGAGTTTCTTTTCCTTTTGTGGGGGTGGTTTGTGGTGAAATGTCGACTGCGAATCCGTTTGACTTGTTGCTTGACGATGATGCTGAAGACCCGTCTCAGCTGATCGCAGCTGCCCAGCAAAAGGTGGCGGCGGCGACTGTTCAGCCGAAGAAGCTTCCTGCGAACGTTCAGTCTAAAACGGCTCCTCCAGTTTCTCAGCAGTCGAGGCCGGCGCAACTGCCTTCTAAACCTCTCCCTCCAGCTCAAGCTGGTGAGCCTCTTCTGCTTCGTCGTTTTCTTTTTCCTATCCTATATATTGCACGATGGATTGTTTATTTATTGTTTTTTGCTAGTCAGATGGGCGTATGTGAATGTCTATATACGAAATTTCATATTTTGTATGAGTTCGGCATGGTTGGATTAAATTTTAAATTCAATACAGCCTTGAATTTACGCGTGGCTCGTTCTTATCTTTTTTTTTAAGTGCATGTATTGTACCGTATTGCTCTATATTGTTATGTTATTTCTCTATCATTTAGAACATTTCTTTCTGCATCTGATTCGAATTGACAGAATTCTGAGGGCCAGCATTTTCTTCTTTGAAATTGAAATGTAGGGCGGGTATTGACTTTGCACTTTTGGATAGAGTAAATGAGTACAAATTGGAAAAACTATGTATCGAATTCTCTCATTTTTTGTAAGGTAATATTATTTCATCACATCAGCATCTTAGAAAGATGAATTCTAGTCCAGGGTGATGTCATATTGTAGGCGTGTGGCTAACATGCTGATGTATTTTATTTTCATTTGGCCAGAAAATTGGTAGACTACTTGGTCAAAGTGCAATTGCAACTTGAAATGTCTGAAGTAACTCTCTACCATTCCTCAGTTATGAATAGAAAACTGCCATTGTTTGCAAAGAACCTCGCAGTTGATAATTGTGATGTATGACTGTGTTCTTTTGAATGATTACTTTTGTTACTTTTAAAGATATTTTGTTACTGTCTACTGCAATTTTGATTTCGTGATTTGGTGTTTGTTTGTCCTATTTGTGTTTTGGTTCATTTTGTTCAGTTCCTTATCACATAAAGTACAGAAGTTATTTGCATTTTTTTCTCATTGTGTAGTGAGGGAGGTGAAGAATGAAGGTGGTTATGGAGGGGGACTTGGAAGTGGACGTGGATATGGTCGAGGCCGTGGCGGTGTGTTTAATCGTGACCCGGCTGGAGGTGGTGGGTCCAACCATGACCAAAGTGGAGTTGGCGTTGGGGGGTTTAACCGTGACCAGGCCTCTAGTGAGATCTCATTAAAAGACAGCAGATCTCCACTTACTCAACGTCGTCTTGAAGATGGAGAAACTGAAAAATCGTCTAAAAAGCTTGTCGTTGGTGGTACTCGAGGTCCTTATCGTGGCGGGCGTCGTGGTGGGTTTAGGAATGGAGAAGGTGGGGATGGTGAACGTCCCCGTAGGGCATTTGAGCGCCATAGTGGGACTGGACATGGGTATGTGTTTCCTTTTTGTACACAGGCACTTTCTTCTAGTTTTGCTAGTATGCCACATTACATGATAATGTTTTTGTTCTCTTTCAGAAATGAGATCAAACGTGATGGGGCTGGTCGTGGGAACTGGGGGACACAAACTGATGACATTGCCGAGTAAGATCTAAGATCATTCCATACAAAGTGTACCTTGATTTCCCTAAGTGAATAAATGATTTGTAGTTTATGCATGTTTTTTGAAAGAAGTATTCAAATGTTTTTAAATCATTTAGGGTGACTGAAGAGGTAGTCATTGAAACTGAGAATATTGTGGGAGATAATAAGGCTGTTGTGGAAGGAGACTTGACAGATGTGAACGAGGTGAATGTTGTGAAAGAGTCTGAAGAAAAAGAACCTGAGGACAAGGTAAATATGGTTTGTCAACTTTTTCGTGTCCACATTTCTGAACTATGACTTTATTTTCATTTATACTAGAAACAGAAAAAAGGAAGATATTTGGATCTGTTTAAGAAAATGTTAATCAAATGTATTATGGAACCAGTGAAAAAACTAACCACAGCAAATAAGTGTTAACCTTATTACTGTTTCAAGTAAACTGGCTGTCGCTGTTTTTAAACGTATCTTTTGAAATTGCGCATGTGAAACAGGATTCATGTCTTTTTTCCATCTTTTCTGTTTTTTGAAAAAGCCACATTCTAAATAGCTACCAGAAGTAAACGTTGAACTGAACTTAATTCATGTTGTACACTGATGAGAATTAAAGAATGACAATTTTTTTTTGCTTTAGGAGATGACCTTGGATGAGTATGAAAAGGTGCTGGAAGAGAAGAGGAAGGTGCTGCAAGAACTCAGGACTAAGGAAAGGAAGGTGGATGTCAAAGAATTTGAATCAATGCAACAGCTTTCCAACAAAAAGGAGAATAACGAAATCTTCATTAAATTGGTGCATTTCGTTGACCCTGTTCAGATAATTCTGATTTTTGCGATATCATTTCTATGATTACTTATTGAATTTTGCTTCTTCTCGGTAAATTTTTTCAAGGGACCTGATAGTCATAGGCGTAAAGAATCTTCTGAGAAAGAAGAGAGATCCAAAAAGGTAGATACCTCCGACCTTTTGCATGCATTTTTACCCTCTTTTGACTTACTCTCTCTCTCTCTCACAAGTTGCTTAATTTACAACAGATAGCTGTATTGTTGTTAATTCTCTAATCTGACCATCCTTATCAAATGTATATGACAATACCTCACTTCTTGCACGCAAAGTTCTATTTTAATTTTATAAGGTGCATAGTTCGAGACAGTGGACTCTCTGCTTAAATTCTAGTTTTCAAGATCTGGATAATTTTCAATTGGTTCTTCTGTTACTAATCTACAAAACTCTGTTAATATTCAGTCTGTGAATGTTGCGGAGATGTTCTTGAAGGCTGCAGATGGAGAAAGATACTACAATCCAGGAGGAAGGGGTCGAGGGCGTGGGCGCGGGTCAAGAGGAGGGTATGGTGCCAACCTGACAGGTAATGTGGCAGCTCCATCGATTGAAGATCCTGGGCAGTTCCCTACCTTGGGTGCCTAGTGAGATCTTCCACCTAACTTCCATGTTTTAAGTTATTCTTCCATTTTTGGGATCTTTTGTTATTTACGGAGAAAAATCAGTTGAATAATGACTAATGAGTTATCTCTAAGATTCTGTGGGTCAGGATGTAAATTTTCAAGTTGGTTCCCTAAATCTATGGTCATGTTTTTGCATGTTTTAGATTTAGGGTCTTTACTGTTTATTTAGGATGATACTTTGCTGATCAGTTTTGATTCGGAATGAATTGACTTTGGGAGTTTTGGTCTATGCTTTCTCAAGTTTCTTTTTAAAAACAGAAATAGTTTTGGAATCCTGATTATGAATCTTCCCCATTTGATTGTGGTGCTCCCATCTTCTAGTTGAGGGATGAGCTCAATTTTGTTAAGAGCATTAAAAACTGATTTAGAAAACTGTTTTGAAGGGAGAATTTTGTTTCCTGAGCTGTCCTTTCTGTGCTTGCTCGCTTGGTTTGATTATTTTAGAAATTATATGAAACTCATTTCCTTTTCGTTGCTCATTGTTTAGAAATTATATGAAGATCTTGGGAATATTATTTTGGCATTGTTTTCTAAGCCTTGACGTACGTGGCATGACTCGTGAGATTTCGCACTAGTTTTGTTAGGGTTCTTGTGATTGTTGAAATTTTTTATAGCAGAAATACGTGTAACCCGAAAAAATGTCATTTTTCATCTTATCCAGGGCAGAAAATATTGACACGTGTACTTTTATTATATCTGTTTAATAAATTTTGAGGGCTTTCCCTGTGTAAAATGTGAGACTAAATTTCACATTTGATAGCTCAGTAATTAGTAAATACAGGGCCTCGACGACGTGGAGACAGACTCTCCGTTGATTTTCTTGATCCGAATTGACGGTCCGATTGGCGATAGAACGTAGTACAGTTACTGTTGGCGTTGCAGACGATAATTGTCCAGAGGAATGATTTTTAGGTTTTTCTTAAATAAAAGTAATGGGGAATCTTGAATATATACTGTAATCACAGTGGCTCGCTGAAACAGCGATGCACAGTATTTTTGGGTGGAATTATTTTGATTATATAATCTGCAACTTTGGAATAAAAAATATTAAAAGTTGTTTTCGGTTAAATTTAGCTCAACGATTGTGGTGATGGTTGCATCTAATCCTCCCCTGCTATCCATCATATTTTAAATCAGGTAACCGGGATTAAAGTTAATTAATATTGCTTTAATCTTTATTATTTAATTTAATTTAATTATTCAGTGATATATCAGGAAATATAATAGCGACATTATTGATTGAAGTGTGAAATCAATTAAAATTACAGTTTCATTTTATATTTATTTACTTCCAATAATTTAACGGAATAGCTTCTCTCCCTCCTTTCTTGTATATAACTATATATAATCCATGTAGACTAAACGCCGATGCAGCGTATTAGCAGCCATCAAAAGCTTCACCCCAGACAGAGGTAACTACAGAGCGAGCTCCGCAACTAACTCTCATCGACGCCGGCTATAGTCAGATCTTGGATGAACCCTAGCCCACCAATTGGCGTCCATCTGTTCCACTTCCAACCATCACGCTCTCTCTTCGGCGGTTTTTCTTTTGGTCTTCTGCTGCTGGGATTCTTCATCAATTTTTTCTCATTTTGATTGTTCCGACCGCGTTTCTGGTTTGTATGGCTGATTCTTTGGTGGATTTTTGAAATTGAGCTGGAACTTTGTCTTGATCTCGTTTTATCAAGCGTTCTGTTTCTGCTTGTTGCGGCAGCTGTAAATGAAGTTGTGACGATTTTCCCAGCCGGAGGAGTGTCTTTTTCATGTGTGTTGGTGATATACAGGAAGAAATGAACGATAGAGGTGGGTCATTTGTCGCTGTCAGAAGAATATCTCCCGGTCTGGAGCGTGGCAACACTTGTCATTCAAATTCTGGTAATTTCAACCTTTATTTTCTTCTTTGTATCTCGTCTAACGCTACTCTCTTGATGAAATTTCACTTCTCTCTCGAGATTTTGTTTTTCGCTTGCTCTGCTTATTCTTACTACCTCTTCAGTCGTTAATGTCGTTCAAAAATCTCGGTTCTGACCAGTGACCTGTTTTGGCCGACCACGGAATCTCTCTGACTGCATGTTCTCGGTCATTTTTATTTGAATTGGTGGAATTTTAGGATGTTCTCTTGTAATGTTTCGAATGGTTGAGTGAAAGAAGAAACTTGGATTTGATATTTAGTTTGTTATTATGTTGGAATTTTATATATGTATGCATGGTATAATTTTCATATAAATTGGACTAAATATTAAGATTATTTTCCGAGAGAGTGATCTGTGGTATTTAACATATACATTAAAATTCCAATTGTATTTCTTACCGCTAATATATGGGGAAACTTTGAAAAGACTGGAATATAATTCTGCCAATTGTAATAATTTTGTAGCCGATGCTTAGGAACTCAATTTTTATTAGTGAGGTGATTTCATTTCAGCTGAAGTTGTGGCAGGATCAGCTGCATGGCTTGGCCGTGGTCTTTCTTGTGTCTGCGCTCAGAGAAGAGAGAGTGAGGCTCGTCCATCATTTGACTTAACTCCTTCACAGGTATAACTGCTTTAGTATATTTGTGTGGTGTGTGAGTGAGATCTTCATCTTCTGTAAATATTACTTATGCGGTTAGTGCACAAGCTTTTCCTGATTGCAGATCTTTTTTATTTTATAAAAATTACTCACAATTTTTTCTCCATATTTATGGATTTGTTTCATCAGGAGCATTGCTTGCTGAGATTGCAGAGTCGTATGGACGTTGCCTATGACAGTTCAATCCCCGAACACCAGGTAATCCTCCCTTTGAGTAGTATTCAACTTTTAATGGATAATGCTAAATTTCTCTTTTGCCTCCTTTAACTACTCCATCCATCGCCCATGCCTGCATGAGATTAAATTTGAAATTGCAGGATTGTTCTTGTTAATAATTATGTATACATGGTATAAACAGGAAGCTTTGCGGGCTTTATGGACTGCTGCGTTTCCAAAAGAAGACCTGTATGGATTAATATCTGATCAGTGGAAGGAAATGGGTTGGCAAGGAAAAGATCCATCAACCGATTTTAGGTAGACTAATTCTCCATTGCTACCCTTACATTTTTTACGTTTTCCATTAACTTGCTCTAACTTTTGATGTTGTCTTATTAACTAGGGGTGGCGGTTTTATTTCATTGGAGAACTTGCTGTTTTTTGCAGTGACATATCCGGTATCACATAATCTTCATTCCTTTACTTGTACTCTGTTTTTGGGTCCATATTACTGTTGATATGAGAAAATCGTGTACAAATTCTAGGCTTTAGGCTATAATCTGAATTTCTTAATGGCACATCGAATCCCAAAGATTATTGAATTTTATCTAATTTCTTCTGTTCTCTACGAAGTTACGCTTAAATAGGATTGGCATTCTGTTGGAATCGTATCTTAATTAAGTCACTTGAAGCATTTTAGTTGTTCCAACAACGAGTTGTTCCGATTTCAGCTAATATCTCCCACTTCGACTTTTTAGCTCTATTTTATGCCTTATGCATAAATTGTATTAACTACTTGTGCGCAGAATTTTAATTTCACATAAAAAGGTCGATAATGATAATTTTTTTACTAGCCTTAAAAAAATATTTACTCTTCTCACGTCTCCTATATTCATCACGCTCCTGCAAACTGATTGTTTTACCTTGGGGCACAGCATATCATCTTCTATTCTTGCGGTTAAAAAGTAATAATAAGCTTGAGAGCCTCCTTTATGCATATGTATTTTATGTATCATTCATTCTTTAAAATATCTTTTTTATCGGCGTAAAAATATTTTGATGTACTTAGTTGCTAGTAAAGAAGAAAACTTACAAAGAGGCTCAGCTCTTCAAGGAAAAAAACCTCAAACTAATAACCAACCATCCCTCGTGAAAAAAAGTGTACTACAAAAGAATCTCCTCGCTCATCTAATACCCCACCCCAGTTATTTAGTTTTCATAATTCTATAAGCTACCAGTTAGATGTAAGTCTGGTCTGCTGTTAAATTTTGTGCAACATGACTTGCTCCGAAATCTGAAAATCCATTTTTATGTAGAAATCCTTTCAGGCTCTTCTCCGAAAGCAGGAGGGTGATCGATCTATGTGGGAATATCCATTTGCCGTTGCTGGTGTGAACATCACATTCATGCTTATTCAGATGTTTGATCTTGAAGCAGGTCTTTTACCGTTGGAAGATTTAAAATTTCTGAGAGAACCCTAGTTATTGATTTTGTAGCAAGCCTAATTTAGTTATACACGCTTCTGAAATTAAAGATCTTAATAGTATTATTTTTTGTGTGGTAAAATAGGAATGATTTTAAGTGCAGTTATGAATTTTCTGACTCATTTTACATCCTATGAAACTATCTGAAATTTTGAGGGGAAGTGGAAATAAAATATTGTTTAATTAAGACACCTTTAGATTGTAAATAATTAGTGGATCACATTTTTGATATGATGCTAATAATACTACCATCTTTGGTTTAAAATTGGGTAATTCTGCCTTACGTATGGGTATGTTTCAATTTTTCTTTGCAGTCAAACCACGAACTCTTTTGGGAGCAACTTTCTTGAAGTTTCTCGCTGGTAATATCATCAATACTATTTATTCTTTTCTTTAACTTGAAACTTCAAACTGATTTCGGATGGAAAGCTTTAAAATAGAGAACTGCCTTTGGCATGCAAAACAATTACATGATGTAGAACTTTGAATTTTCTGTTTCTCAATGATCTTTCAAACCTATATGTATATTTTTGTTTTGTATTTGTCATCAGAAAATGAATCGGCATTTGACATTCTCTATTGCATTGCATTCAAACTAATGGATCATCAGTGGCTTACAATGCATGCATCCTACATGGATTTTAACGTAAGTAGCTACTCTCTGGCGTTTTCTTTTTGTCAAGTGGATCGCCCCTCCCTTGATCCAGGGTTACTGCGTTCAATCTTTGAATATAGATGATCATGGGAAATTGAAGCTTATGGTTCAGATATTTCTAATTAAAGTATAATGCTAGCTTTTCAAATATGTCGTTATAATTTTTCAGTGTTGTGTATAAACATTTGATAGGAACCCAAAAAGTTCAATTGAACAAACAAAATTGGTATGACCGGAAAACAAAATTGCAATGATATCACAAGCAATTCACAAACTACTTATGATGATATCCTTAAACACCCTTCTCTTCTCTTTTAAATAAATATCTTCTTGGGAGTCCGTAAAGACATGGATTGGCATCTTTTCATCCCACCATAATCATATCCAAAACATTTATTCAAAATAGTCTCAATTAAATTCTATATAAATCAACTTAATGCTACAACTATGAGCTATAAACGAATTTATCCATTTTTAGATTTGTTTCATGTCGTATTTATTTTGATTGTTACAGGCGGTGATGAAATCAACACGTCGTCAGCTAGAAAACGAACTTTTGCTCGAGGACATAACAGGACTCGAAGAGTTACCTTCTTATTGCCTTCTAACAAGGTAGATAAGCAAGGTAGATAAGCAACTCGTTGAATTCTAATGATTATGTGCTTCTCATGTGCTTCTCATTCGTAATTTTGATTGATGGCCCACGCGAGAATTCTGGTCGAGGTTGCGACGGAGAAGGGTCGGGATAGTTTATTCAGAGGTTTGAAAGATGAAAGGGAGATTCACATTCCATGGCTAATGCACTGACATAGGTCTTGAAAGTTAATCACTACATTATTTGTTTGACCCTTCTATATTAGTTGTGTTCTTAGGTCTCTCTCTCTGTACATGGATTTTCGTGTATGCAAACGATGTTCTTGCTCTCTTCAAATGTTTGTAATGAGACGTGGATTAATCAATGGAGCTATGGCTTTTTGAAGATTTTAATAATTGAAATTTCGAATTATTTTAAACTGCTAGTGGAGGATCGCATTTGATAATTGATAATTAAAATATTTGGAAGTAAAAGTAGGATAACATTTTGAATTTTGATGTGTCAATTGATTTTTTTTTTAATTTTTAATTAATAAAATTAAAAACTAGGGTCTTAAATGGAAAATACTTATAATTATAAAGTAATTAACAATAATAACTTTAAAATAAAAATTAGGACAAGAAGAAAGACAGAAAGAGACAACGGGGTGGACGAGCCCATCGAACTATGAATCTTTGCTCATCATCAAACTTGGCAAGACTTTTATATCTTTGATTGACATTTAATCATTTCTGCATGGAATTCCTCGTCTCTCTCTTCCTCTCTCTAGAATGAAAACTAAGAAGAAGACAGAACTTGAGAAGTTGCTGTTCATCACAAATGGCTGGAGTCCCCCACTGCATTTCCTACCTCATGTTTGGACTCAGTTTGGAAGTGGGGCATGCTCAAACATGAGGGGAGATGATTAGGTTCTTGTCTGTCATAGATTTTCTGGGCAATCAGAATATTTTCTACAGTTTCATTGCCTTCCCTGCCGAATTTTCTATCCATTTCTCAGAATTTCCACTTCCTTTGTCATTTTTCTGCAAAACCCAGATCTCGTTTTAGGTAAAAAATGTCAGCAGAGCAAGAAAAGTCTGAGTTTAGGCGAGGGTCAAGATGATAATCGGCGTTGTTTTTAGGGTTTTCGTTGGAGAAGATGGAATAATTTTAAAGTACTGAAGAAACACACAAAGGTGGAGCTCGTTTGGGTTGAACTAGATCAACCCGATCGAGTTGAGCATTTATCTATCGTTCAATTTGATTTTGACCTTATGAAACCAATCCGAGCCGAAATTTTGTAGTTTCCTTTTACAAAAACCAGTTGTGGACCAAACCCAAGCAATTGTAACTAAAACTAAATAGAAAGGAGCAAAATAAAATTAATTTTGAACCTAATCCAACTCCATATTAATTTTAGAAAATTCTTAGCAAGTATGAGAAATGTTGAAGCCATCATCAATATTGAAACTCTTACAATCCTCAAATTCTATGATTAGTTTGTAATTCATTAGCTGAGTGTTACAACAATAACCCCGAATTTCAACTATGCTTAATCATTTTTCCTGATGATCACGTCTGTATTTGTTTGAATTATTGAGAATTAACAATAATAACTGCGCAGGAAAAGTTAGCACACGGGAAGAATATTTGTGAGGCTCGAACTTTTCTGTTTAGAGAGAGAGAGAGAGTTTTGTATAGATAATTGCACCAGAGATGAAAAAGGAAGGGTCGGTTTCTCTTACATGGAGGAAGGAGGAGATCAAGAACGAGGAGCTTTATATTATAATCATCTGACTCTTCCTTTCTCGTGTGGAGCTCAAAAGATGATTAATGAAATGGGTTTTTCTCACTTTGAAGAAAACCAGGTTTTGAGCAGCTTCTTGACGTCTTCTCCTATTCTCCGGCCACCCCCAGATGGTGTTGCAGGCTTCTCCACCGCTGACCGTAGCGTCTCCGGCGGAACTTCGAACGGAGCTGGCTTCGTTAGTAGACCATCTCAGAATAAGGATCCCGAGGTGATTGGAAATCAATGAAAAATTATTTTTTAATATTCCAGATTGGATTTTCGTAACATTTGATGATTTTTCTTACTAATCTTCGTGGTTTAAGCAGGAGAAAATTCAGGTGGAAACAACAAATCGGAAGGCTGCTAGTCACGAAAACTGCAGCGGAAGCGACGGAAGTAATTCATGGTGTAAACCTAAAAAAGAACTCTCTCTCCCTCTCTCTCTCCTGAGTCTAAACACTACAAGTTCCATGGCAGGTGGAGAAGCTCAAATTCGGAGAAGAACAAAGTGAAAGCGAGGAGGAAGCTGAGAGAGCCGAGGTTCTGTTTTCAGACAAGAAGCGACGTGGATGTGCTTGACGACGGCTACAAATGGCGGAAATACGGCCAAAAAGTAGTCAAGAACAGCCTTCATCCTAGGTTTCCTCCCTTTCATCTTCTTCATTTTCTCTCAATTTCATTTCAATCTTTCTCGTACTGTCGTCTCCAATCTCCCCATGCAATGTAGATGAACGTAAACACTATTTTTTCCTGTGTAAGAAATAAAAAAAATAAAAGAATTATCACCATATAAATTGATTATTGAATCCCTAATAAAACATAAATAGTTTTATTTGGTTTTAATTAGTTTTGAGCTTGAGATGATCAGGTTGATAGGTTTTCTAGGTTTATATTTTTTTATGTGCATACAAATAAGGCATTTGACATGGGTGATATTTTTTTAATAAAAAAATAAATTGATTTTTGAGTTATTAATGAAAAATAGTTGCCCGATTTTGATTCGTTTTGATTGCAAAACGATCTATTTGATAGGTTTTCTCGGTTTATATTTTTTGTGACGCATACAGATCCGCTATTTGACATAGTTCGACAATTTTATGAATGATCGAATTATTCTTTAGATTAATGGGGGATTTCTAATTTTGGCAGAAGTTACTATCGATGCACGTACAATGTTTGTAGAGTAAAGAAAAGGGTCGAACGACAGTCGGAAGACTGCCGGATGGTGATTACAACATATGAAGGTAGGCATAATCACTCTCCTTGCGACCAGTCGAACTCATCCGAACCCGAATGTTTCTAACGTTTATACAATTATTGTTTCATTGATTTCCGAACTCTTTTTCGTACGATATGTTTTTTTAAACTGTGTTGATTGAATTTCGTTCAATTGTGTCAATACTCAAATGGGTTATGTATTTTATTGAACTATACCTTGTATGCCCTTAAAAAATTTGGTTTTTTTATGCCGTCGTCACTTAAATTCAAACATAATTGCCGATGAACGACGAGGCATTCAGTCGATATCTAATAGTTTTTTTTCTACTATTTCAACATGAGCTTTCCAACTGTGGATGCAAATCAAACATGAATTGGAAAAAAAAATGCAAAAGAGGACATTGCAATTAAAAAATACAAAAATGTGATAAATTTACTTTAAAAAATCAAGATATAAGAGCAATATTAAAAATAGAAATAATTATTAATGCACTCCTTGAATTTGTGAGTATTTTTTAAATCAACATAAATTTTTAATTGTATCAATTGATACCTTGACGTACGAACATTTCAAATGACATCTTAAAATTTTAATTGTATCAATTAACGCCTCAAAATATAAGTGTATTTTCAATGGATATCTTTACCTAAAAATGTTCTCTAACGTTAATTTTTTGTAATTATGCATCTTCTTACAACTTAATTTTGATTTTTTTTCATTATAATTTTTTGTTTTCAATCATCTTAATAAAAAATATATAATAATTCAAAAATTATAAATTAAATTGTAAAAAAAAAAGCTTAATAAACTTAAATTTCACGATAAAGTAGAGGTTGATAATAGTCTACACTTCATGTCGTTAATTGACTAATTATAAATTTAAGATATCAGTTACAAAATAATCGCGTTTTAACGTGTCAATAAAGTTAACTTTAATTTATTTAATATTTAATATGAATATTTTGGGCTGCTGTCGATAGAATTATGCTTATTCTTCGACCAGAGTCTGATGAGAAGAACGACGAGCTCTTGTTTTGCTTCACATGCTTACCCAACAGACCAACATATACTCCATATCTCGATTCTGAATATAGTTTTCAAAAGTTTGCAGCGAATAAGGAACAGATATTGGTGTATTACGATAATTAAATTGCAGTAATTATATCGTTCCTGTTTGGTTCACCCTGAGAATCATTGAATTCCACCGTCTAACTCTGCTGCAAATCCACCGAACTAAGTGCAGGGAGATTAAGACAAAGACACCTCCAAAAGCAGCAGTTTGAAGTATCAGATTTTCCGGCGGCGAGTTTGTTGTTAGATAGATACAGTCGACTGTCGAGTGTTATCAAGAACCAGCATGAGCTTTCTAGCGGGAACCTTAGCAACGTCAGTTTACCGGACTTTCTCCCTGAGAGCCGACAGAAAATCCTCAGACAGAGAACAGTCACAATCGCAAACGTTGTCCACGACCATCCCCGGTAAGCCACTAGTTTTCCTCCGACAAGTAAAGCGTCTTTCCGGCAACACAAGATGAGCATTCGCCGGAAAATGTGGAAGAAATCAGAGCATCAAAGCCTGTATAGTAAGGTAGGATAATAGAATCTAGAGATAAGCTTGCATGCAAAATTCCTGAAACTGTTGATGTCTCGAAAAAAACATACTTTAAATCATTCTCTGCTCCATTTTCATAGCTATGGCCCTTGGCAAAGACGAAGAGAGAGACTGGAGGAGAAACTGGACCAGATGGTACGAAGAATCTCCTCAAATGACCAAATCTAGGTTGGCTGCTCCTTGGTATATCCAAAGCCACGATTGGGCCTGGAGCTTCTAAGATGCTGGGCCACTAATGGTCCTGAGCAGATGTCATGATAAAATGGGCTGCAAGATTAACAATTAGTTATTTTGACACTAGAGATTCTCCTAATGCTTCAAATATTATTAAAAAAATGCTAAAAAGTTGTGTAGTTTATGCTATGTATAATTTTTAATCATTAATATAATATCTTTCTAAATATGAAAATAAAATAGAAATTTCTGGATTTTCATTTAATTTAAGTCTGCATATATCTAATATTCTGTGTCGGCTGACGGCAGTCAATTAGAGGAGAAGTGACAGACCAACTGATTAGATGCACCACGCGTTCAAGTTGCCTGCACAAGAATCATTCGTTCCAGTGTTAGATATTCTTTCAAAATTCCCTATTTTTAAATAAATAAATAAATAAATAAAACCGACACAAATATTCTAACTTATTTCCTTGTTTGATCCAGTTCTACACGACTTAATCTGTTGTTTACTTGAATTGAGTTGCACAAAAATCTCATGTCCACGAAGAACAGCTTTTAAAAATCATGACCCAGATAAAAGAAGTTGGATTTTTTAATCAAAAATGTTTTATTTCTTCGTCCCAATATCATATTACGAACTCAAAGCTCCTTAATTCTATCGAATCACAAATCCTTGAGAGGGAGAGGGTTGAAGAGCTCACGGGTCAATGGAATCATGGGGCGCCGAGATCTAAATTTGATAATTTTCCAAGCTGAAAGCTGTCTTTTTTTATGGCGTGATCTAGAAAGCTTGTCGTTTGCTCAGTCTAGCTGTTCCCTAATATTAATTTCACCAATAAAAAGTTGTCAACTTTCTGTCCTTGCCCTTCCCTGTCTGAATCCATGGTTTCCACGACTCTTCGTTCGCTTCGAGGATCTGTGTCTGTTGCAGAAAGGGCACCAAAGTAGTGGGTATAAAACATTCAGTTCGATCTTTTTCACAATTTGTCAAAAATCGATCTCTCTCCACCACATCCTTCCTTCTCGTTTGTTTCTGGGACTTTCTTGGCGGAATTCGAAAGGGCTCCGAATCTTTACAAATGGTGGGGAAACTATTCTCTATCTCTGATGCTTTCGGCACAGAATAATTAGCTATTTGCTGTTCAATTTGAAAAAAAAACTCGTTAAAAGCTTAACAATGGCGGATTTCAGGTCGCTAGGGCTGGGTTTAGCGTCGCGAAGCTGAATTCGATGGGAAGTGAAATTGTTAATCCCGACGGCGGAAATTCCATGGAGGAAGAAGCTGGGCCTTGTATTTCTTGCACTACTTTCAATATTTTGGCTCCGATTTACAAGCGATTAGATCAACAGGTTTGTTTCTTCGTTAGGGTTCTTTCGAACTTCTCGATTTGAAGCTTCTCATCTTCAATTTGTTTGTCTGTTGCAGAACCAGGAGATCCGCGAGAGTGGATTCAGAGCGTTCTGGCTTTCGAGGAATCAAATGATTTTGGATTGGCTCCTCTACGAATCGTCGTCCATTATCTGTCTTCAGGTAAATCAATCGTTTGAGCCTCCTTCTGATTTTCATAAAATTGTAGAAATGTTTGGACAGCTCGATTTCATCGAGTTTATCTCTTGGCTGTAGTTGTTTATGGGTCGTCATTGTTCGATTCTCATCGATGATCGATGATGATCGATGACTCGAATTTATGAAAATCATTCTTGGTTGATTTACAGGAATTCTGGGTTGGAAATGAAGAACTTGTTCAAATGTATCTAGAGAGGCTTCATCTAGCCGGTTATTCGACCTTCAAGCTAGCTCGAACCAATAACCGTGGCGATGGTATGAACTTTCGAAACCCAGATCTTCAAACATACTACCAAACGAAAAATCAACTTGTTGTTTTTTAGGATTTCGTTGAATTTTGTCTCTCTTGTTCATGTTTCCATGGTTGAGACAAGCATTGGCTTTCTGCAGGCCTATTGACTGCTGTTCATAAAGATTGCTTTCGAGTCATAAATCATCGTGAATTGTTGTTCAACGACTTTGGCGATCGTGTGGCTCAGTTGTTACACGTTCGATCGAACTGTCCGATCTCTCGCATCACAGATCAAAACGTTCAGCTCGAGATTCTCATCGTCAACACTCACTTGCTATTTCCGCACGATTCCAGTCTTTCACTTGTTCGACTGAACCAGGTTAGACCACCATTGACTGTTCAACAATTTTTCCGTGCTAGAAGTTGTCTTTAACTCCGATTTTCTGCATTTTTCTTTGGCAGGTTTATAAAATATTGCAATATGTCGAGGCCTATCAAATAGAAAATGGATTAAAACGTATTCCGATTCTTTTGTGCGGGTAAGTTTCCGATAGACCTCATTCCTAAATTAGATAAGTATATCGATATAACTTACTTGAAATTCTAGATCTAAATTGAAGTTCTGTTTTGGTGATTCTTCAATGGAAGGTATGGACCGAGTTTCATTTTTCTAAGAACACTTGTTTGATTTGTTCGTTCTTCATGCAGAGATTGGAATGGAAGCAAGCGAGGACAAGTCTACAGATTCCTCCGATCCCAAGGATTTTTATCGTCTTACGATACTGCCCATCGTTATAGTGATAATGACGCAGATGCTCACAGGGTTCGTTTTAATTCTTTCGATTATTCATGAATTTTTGGAAATTTTATTTGACCAGTTTATCGGCTTTGAAACAGTGGGTGAGCCACCGGAATCATCGAGGAAATATATGCGGTGTTGACTTTATTTGGCTTTGTAATCCTAATATGCCGCGTAAGCCATTGGAGACTAGTTGGGCTGAAGCAGCTTTTGGAATAATTAAGGTAACTGAGTTACAGTCTTTTGGAATGAACACTAAGAATTCTTTTCAATTCTGCTTTATTTCGATGGATTCGACCGAATTCGGATAGACCTTTAATGGTGAAATGATTGCTTGCTTCGCAGCACCAGCTCCGGCAAGCTTTATTGTCAGAAATCGATGCTTTTGCATTTCTGAAGGGCGACACTCACGGCGATTACATTACATATTCCGCATTTTGTGAAGCGCTTCATCTGGTTCTTGATCGATTTGCTCTATTTGCTCGTTAATTCGAGGAAAACATTCTGAATTTCGACTCCTTTTTTTTGGACAGGTCAAACTCATCGGCCTTCCTTATGGTCTGAGTTATCAAGATACAAACAACTTATGGAAACAAGCAGACATCGACGGAAATGGCGTCGTCGATTACGAAGAATTTAAGGTAAGCTTACGACCAGGATCTTTGATTTTGAATCACGGGTCGGTTTTAAATCGACTGTTGTTCAATCTTGCGATAGAGGATTTGGAATTCTACATCGCCGGAGCTGTGTTCGGAGAATATGGGGGAAAGAGATGAGGATTCCGGGCATGATGACAAGGAAGAGGCTTTGGGTTTCGAAGTGAAGAATGCGATGCTGCATCCCCGGGAAGCAGAGAAAGGGACGTGGCCGGAAAACTATTCGCTTTCCGACCATGCACGACTGACCGTGATGTTTTCTCCGACCAGGATGCCTTGCTCTCATTTTGGAAGATGTTCTTAACATGTTTTTTTTTCCTCTGGAGAGTGGGTAGAAAGAAGCTGAATTTTGTGTGTGATGAGAAAATGTAGATAAAAGCTTTACATTGATACAAGCTTTTCCAATTTACCACTTTTTTCTCATTGTAGTTAGGTTGGATTGCAACTCTAGGGCTATGGAAAAACCGGACCATTTCAAATCCGATCCGTTGGTCCGATCTTGTGTTTAGTTTCGTGATATGTTAATAATTACAGAAAGATCGCCTTTTATCATGATTCTACGGTTTCGATTCTGAAGTAAAATGATCAAAATTAACGGGTGGTTTGGGTTAAATTTAACGAGTTCATCTTTAAAAACTTGCTCATGAATCACAATTTTGTTTCGAAAGTCAAAGAATCAAGCTCGTTACATTTATACATAAATAATATTTTTTTGTATAAATATAACAAGAAGGAATTTGTTTTCAATCCTATAATATTAACTCTAATAATTATTTGTTATTGTAATGTAAATTAGAAGCTTTTTACTAATTTATTTAAATGCCTATTTATATAAAAATCTATATTTTTAAAATATAAACTATGACACTTATTATCTTCTTAGAAATTCAACTCAGGTACGTGGGGTTTACAAAAGAGAAAAAGCCTCTCTTCCACCTGTCATTGTAGGACCCACCGATGCTGACATGGCACACATGTGTACATTTGATTGAAGGCTTGTGCTTTGGAGGGGACGAAACTGAAGAGATTAATTATTTTAATAATTAATTATGACAAATAAAATCGCATGTATGTCTACGAGAAGATAATCCAAATGAAAAACAAAAGCAAGATGACTTTTTTGGAGTTGAGAAACTCTTCCGCTCGAACGAAGAAAGGTGTTCGTTCGAACGACAGAGTTTCGCCGGCTTACACGTCATCATCTTCGTCTAGCTTGATGATCCAGTGATTTCACTGTAAGTCGCCTTCAGTTTTTCTACAAAAGCATCCCTGAAAAACGTCCCGACATTGAATCGTTAGAATTTGAAAGATGTTTTTAATAGAAATCTCAGCTGTTTTTTCGTCGAGGAAATCCGACCTGTCTGGTTTGAAGAAGATGTTCTTATACACGAACCACTGGATCAAAATTTAAAAAAAAAACAATTAGTCAAATCTGAGCTCCTGGTTCATCAACTTTTAGTTATGAGATACTGTTCCTTCTCTCGCTCTTTCTCTCTCTAAGAACATTATCTCTCTGTCATAGCAATTACAAAAGTTCAATGAACTCTCTCTCTCTCTCTCTCTAGCTAAGCATATTATCTCTCCAGTTCTGAAGAAAAGTAGAGTAAAATGAACTAACTCCGGTGTATCCAATGCCGACGGCCTCGAGAACACCAGGAACTACAGGCAGCCTATCAATGGCCTGTTCATGAGAATACTCATCGTAAGATTACAAAAAACGTTAGATTCAAATTATTAAAAAAAAAAAAGATGTTACGAGCGATTAGAGGAAAAATCTCACAGAAATCAAGCCAGTAGAGCCCCAGAGTGCAACCACACCAGCTACTGCAAGAGAACTCACTGCATATTTATCTTCCACTTTCTCCCACTGTTTGCACCCACCGTCAAACGATGCTTTTTATCGACGGAAATTTTGATAATTGAAATGTGTTTCCATTGACTTTTTAATTGAATGCCTTGTTTTTCGATTCATGATTTTGAAAAATATATATTATATGAAAAACTGTAGGTTATTACATACAGCATCTTGAAGTGTCTTGACGATTTCCGGAAGTTCAGTTGTTCCAACTTGCGCCGGAACATCTCCGGTAGCCATGGCCATGACATTCCGAGCAATTTTCCGGCCTGAAAATCATCCATCTTACTCCATCCTTCTCAAGAGTTAAAACCCAAAACGAAAATACGAACGCTGACTAGCTTACAGTAAGCGGAGGTCTTCCACTGGCTCTTCTGGATCTGAGCTGGGACAGGAGGCGGCGGCAAAAGAGAAGGAAGAGTCACACATTGCGGAGAAGGCGCCGCCGATGGGCGAGAAATCTTGCCGTCGATGACGGTGGAGGAGAGCGCAGACGGAGAGGAGGAAGAAGAGGCCATGGCTGTTGAACACAAACCCTGGAAAGGAAAATGAAGACCAAAGGATTGCTCGTTTATTTATCGTTTCTGGGTTTGTCGAGATATTTGAGAAAAAATCTGAAATTTGCAGTAAAATGAAGAAGACGAAGAAATTTGACGTCCACTCAAGCGTGTTCTTTTGGATAGAGTGAAGATATTTGTAAAGGATAGTCATCTTATGGTGTTTGATTCGATTGGAACGACGGCCTCAACCTGTTCTATCTTCAAATTAAATAATGATAAATATTATTACATAAAAATCTCTTCATGAATGTAGCATTAGGGTTAGGCCATATGTCGACATAAAGTGTAGCATTAATCCATCCAATGTTAGTTTTTAGTTCCTTTCCAAAATTGGAAACATGATGTGAAGCTATATTATGGTACCAAATGACGTGCACACTAGGCAAATGACCTCAAAGTTCAAATTATGTGGGGGCACATGCATGTTCAAGATAAGACAGGCCCGGCACGATTTTGGTTCCGGTGCATGTTTTAAAAATTCAGAATTGTAGATTATGATTTTGGTTTTATTTTAAGATAAAACAAGTCTGACCCGCCTTGTGTCTACCCCTAAATTTAACCAACTTTGGTCTAATTGTTTTGCCCACAGTGGGGTTCAGCTTCTACAGCTTTAACACAATTTTGACATGCTAAACCGTGGACCGAATTGTGAACAACGATTTTGGAAGGTGATTGAACATGAGCTAGTATATGTGATGGGCATCCACGGCTCAACTCGGACCGAACCAAAGAGATCATTGAACAACTTTAGTTCTAAATTTAAACGAACATCAAACTTAACAAAGTTATGAAAACTAAAACTAAAACATAGAGAAATTAAATGTGCCCAAGGCAGGGCAGGGCATTGGCATAAAAAAGAACATAGTCTCAAGATCACAAGTCAACGATGAAAAAGAAATCAAGGTACAGAGTAAGCTTTAGTCTTACCCAGATATCATAACAAAGACGTTTGTTCATTCCTTTTTCCCACCTTCATCAAAACAGAAACTGAAGTCAAATTTAAGGAAATTTGAACATAAATTGAAGGAAATTTGAACGTAAATTGAAGGAAATTGCAGTCAAATATGAGAACACTTGACATACCCCGATCGTTTAGCGCTCGATCTGGACAGTAACATGGCTAATGTTGTATTCTTTTCTAATATAGTCGACAACATTGTCCAGCACCCGCTCTGCATCGGCGTCTGGTCGGATTTTGACATGGCAAGCAAGGAGGACTTTTCCGACGGTAATGGCCCAGATATGCAGCTCATGAATGGCCACCACTTCTTCCATCTCTAGCAGCCCCGTCTCCAACCGAGTTGGATCGATTTCTCTCGGCGTGCTCTCCATCAACACTTCAAGAATGCTTCTCAGCATCTTGATTGTAGTCCCGAGAACTAAGATCGAAAATATAAATGTGCAGATCAAGTCTGCTATCTTCCACTCTGGTTTGTACCATATAATTCCCCCTGCTATCATCACTCCAATACTCTGTACTGAGTCCCCAAGCACATGGAGATACGCCCCTTGCAGATTTATGTTCCCCCCTTTCTTCTTTTTGGCTGCGTCTTTTGGCTCATCCAGCAACGGCTGCTCATGATCGTGCTCATGGTCATGGCCTACTCCATGACCATGACCATGACCATGATCGTCGTGTCCATGGCTATGGCCAACTCCATGACCATGGTTGTCGTGTCCGTGGCTATGGCCAACCCCATGACCGTGGCTGTGATTATCGTGTCCGTGGCTATGATCATGGCCCAGCAACAGAGCCATGGAGATGTTAACCACGAGACCAACCGATGCAATGACAAACATCAAAAAGCCATTCACATCTCCGGTTTCATGAATAACCCGATATACAGCCTCATAAACCAATATCCCTGCAATGAGCCATATGAGCTGCATCGAAATCAGAGCGCCGAGAATCTCGATTCTGAAGAAGCCGTAGGATTGCCGAGGAGTCGCCTCCCAGCCTGCAGCCCACAAAGAAAACAAGGAGATGGCAAAAGAGGCAACATCCGACAGCAAATGGGCTGCGTCAGTGAGGATTGCAAGACTGTTCGCTTTTATCCCACCACCAACTTCTACGCCCATGAACACCACACAGAGTCCAACTGCAATCACCAGCTTTCGCATGTTTGATGATCGTTCTTTTGCATCTTTCGAAGCGGAGCTTGGATCGGAGAAACCACAAGGCGCGTCTCCACAGAACTTACTTCGTCCTAGGCGTCTTTCAACATCTTCAATGGGACCCCTAATTTCAATGATCTGGCCGTGATGAGATGCCTGTGAATCCATCTGAAATTCCCATCAAGAAAACGACATTAATCTTTCATCACTATAAAATCCCAATTGACCCAGATTTTGAAGTCTCCATAAAGTGAATTGAATCAATTGGCAGGCGACCTCTCTTACAATTAGGCGCAAAAGTCTACACTCCTCACCGATAAAACGAAATTGTCAAAATAGTAAGACTAGGATTTTGTTTTCAAGCCCGAACTTCAGAACTCGACCTAAACACAATGGTAATAGCAGGTGATTTCGGGGAAAGGTCAAAGGGGTCAACTTCTTGAAATCTTCCGGTACTCGATCAAGTTCACAGTAAAAACAAATTGCACATAAAACAGAAAAAATGAAGAAGGTAAAAATCATCAAATCCATGAGTATACACATACATCAACAATCATCCTACTCAACAGAAACGAACGCGATGAAAAAGCGAGCCCGACTATGAGATTGCGATTAACTTAAAGATCAGGAAAAACATGATCGATCAAAAATAAGCAAAAAAACGCAGTGTTCGCAAAGCTTCCACGGCGATCGCCCTAGAATCATAAATCGAAGCACAAAAATGACAGGAAAACAGAGTAGAGAGATGAATATAGCAACGTTAAGCATCCCCTGGATGCCGAAGCAGAGTAGAGAAACGAGGACCATACCGTGATAAACGGAGGAAGAAGAAGGAGGAGAAGCTTAAGCGTTGCAGAGAGCCATGGAGATTGAAAGCTTTTATTGCATGATTTCTGAGCGTGAAACTGAACTATTATGACGTCACACACACACAAAAATAAGGAAAATAGAAAGCATCACCCTAATAAATGATTTATTATCTGAAATACAAAATTATTCTTATCTGAGTTTAATTCATCTATTAATTTAATTATTTTTGTTAATTAGTAGATCAATTAATGAGCAATTTGAGTACAAGTCAAAGGACAGAAATTGTATTTTAAGAGTGGTGGGGCCAGTAGGCATGAAGCTGGCCGGGTGCGAGGCAAGTTGACCAATTTTGTCGTTGAGACACGTCGACGACATGTATGACGTGTCTCCTATTTAGAGGGTAATATGGGGCCATTACGTGGGTCCCACATGCACGTTGATTTCAGCGGGCTTGAGCCTTTCAACTACCTACATAGTGCAGACTGGTCCAGCAATTAAGGCCGAATCCATGGTCTGTCGATGGAGCAGACAGTGACACCACCAGCCCATTAGCATAATATGCAAATTTGTTCAATAATTTTGTTATTTTATGAAAAATATAATTAAATTTATCTTTTTAATATATTTTCTGACGAATTAATCTGTAATTATTATAATAATTACTTAAGTAATAATAAATTAAATATATTTTAATTAAATTAATCATAATTTAACGTATCACTGCCCATAATAAAAAAATATATTAAAAAATAAAAATTAACATCATTGATCTTTGACCAAAGATGTCACCTGGGTAAGATTTAAGAATAGATGAACTCATCAAACTCTAGTCAAATCTATATATTTCCAGTACAATACTAATTTCCTATCTTAAAATACTAGGAAATGTAGTCAAGAACCTAAGTTATGTCCCAAGGTTGGCTATCAACAATTCATTAGGTTAGAATAGGAGAGATAATGACGTACAGTCTTCAAGTTCATGAACACTTTACTTCATTGATTGGTAGGTCTGCCTTGATTTGTCTCACAAACTGACCCTTCACTCTCGGCCGCTGCTCCGCCAATCTTTTCCGGCTTTCATATCGAACCTAAAAAATATTGAATCAAGATAAATTATTCTTGCATTAACTCAAGATTAACTGAATTATCAGTTAACGCATATAACTATGTTGACTATAGTGAAACCAAGATCAAGAAAACAACTGGTGTTACCTTTTTTCCGTAGCATCGATCTTTACGCTTCAACCGGAACTTGGTCAAAGCTGCTTCCCTCTGGGTCATGAAGTGAGAGGCAGAGTGCAGCCCTTTAAAACCATTGTCGTTTAAACCCTGAACCTTTGCAGCCATCTCAACTGCCTCCTGCCAATTGTGATCAGAAGGTTCATTGCATTGAGTACTGCTTGTGCTACGGGGTGGGGCAGGGGAATCCTGTCTAGGTGTTTCTGAAGGCTTTATTACATTCTTCTCAGGCTCATTCTGCTCCATCGAGTTATTCATAGTATTGGGTGATTGAAGATAAACTTGTTTTATGCTTTCATTTTCAGGATTGGGCTGTTTGAGGACTCCCACGGTAAATAAAGGTTGCCCTTGCTCACTGGTTTGTCTGGTATTCCACCCAGTGAATAAACCATTTTGAGCAAAAAGAGTGGATTGAACAGCGTGATTGTATCCACCACCTTCATTAGATATCTGGTTTTCTGCATTTCCTTTAGTTGTACGGTGCCTCAGAAAAGTACATTCATCTTGAGTGATTTTACTCGAGGATGGTTCAGGTCCATCTTCAGATTCATGAGATTTAGAAGATAGGATATGAAGAGGAGGCTGCCATGTCTTGCTACCTGTATACCTAAGCAAAAGTCGTTTTGGGTCAGAAATGATTCAGCAATATTATTACGAACAACTTTTCAATGAAAACTCATCAAACACAAAAACTAAGGAGAAGAGTTTATTTGATTATGATAGGGCATAAGACTTCCCCAATCACTAGTCTGATTAGCATAAAGAAAACCATTGGAGGATGGATATTAGGCAGAAATTAAATAAAATATTGTGCAAAGTTGTTACGATCATTCTAATTTCAAGTGGATAACATTAATCATTTCCTAACAGTATGCTAACAGTGCTGGCAATGGCATAACCTGGCGCTATGAGTACCTTCAGCATTTTGACAACATATATCAACACAGGGTGATATCATCGTCAAATGCATATTGAATTAAAGGATTTTTATGAGAAGGTATTAAGTACGTTTATGGAATAGAACTTAGAAGTGACAAGGCAAACAAAAGGAAAACTGAAAAGATTCAACAGCGAAATTTATTAGTGTTGGGAGTAAATTCCCAACAATTAGGCTATAAGAGAAGTGGAGAGAGGGCATGAAGAAAGAACTCACAGTGAAAATGCTGAAGCATTAGAATGGTTCAGTGATTTGATTTCATCAGTCCCTTGGGTATATGAACTCAGGTGCGTTCGTCTCAAAGAAAGTTCCAATTTTGGAGCAGGTTGGTTTTTTTCAAAATTGGATACTCCTTCCATGCACTTATGTTTGGAATCTATTGTCGCTATCAGATCAATTACTCTAGAGGAAAGTTCATTGCATTCATCGTCACAACAATTAGTTCCACCAGCGAGACCTTCCTTCTCTGTACGCATATCAGATCCTCCCGGGCTGCCTTTATTATTTCCTTGGATGGATTCTACATTTTCTTTCCGTCTGAAAGGAGTAGCCAAATAGACTTCCTTACAGGATTGAAATTCTGATCCTATTGCCGGTAAAGTTTCTGTAACAATGACCACTCCCGGTGAATTTTTAGATATTATACATGTAAAGATACCACGAAGAAGACACACACCTCCAGTTATGCCTTCCATTACCCCACTATGATCATGCTCTGGCTCTCCACTGTTGCACAAAATGGAGGAACTTCGACTCTTTAAATTGGCCAAGTCCTGCTTGTTTGGAGCGTATGCACTCTCAGCTTCCACGTGAGGCATTGTACAAGAGCTCTGCACAAGAAGTGGAAAAATGTATAGTCTCAACAAAAAACTTGAAAAGGCTGGTTTTATATGGAAGCTGCAAAAAAATATTAAGAAATTTAGAGGCCATGATATAGTGTGTGGCCAGGGCATTGACATTGTCTTTGGAACTGCATTCCAATAACATGCTATGCTGATACATGCAATTCTCAGGACCGAGATAATTAGCAAGGAGAAGAAGAACCATGGAGTATAAAAACAAAGCAAAACAAAACAAAACAAAGGTAGATAATAGTTGATCTAGTTCTCCTATCTTCATGCATTGACAACTTAGAGAACAAAACAACGCCTAGCAAATGATACTGTAGTCTAATATCAGTAAGCTAATTATTGAATGAGCACTTTGGATCTCTTGCACAATTTATATCGGAGTTTTGCATTTAGATTAAAAATTCACGGGAAGAAGAAAACATACCTGAGTATCACCCTCCTTCTCACTGCATTCCTTCTGTTTCAGTCTGGATGATGAGAGATCGCTAGAATAAATGCTCACTGCATTATTCTCGAGAGATGCCACAGCTTTACAGGTAGTCTCAACACCATGCATCTAATCAAAGAAAATGATAACAACCAAAGGAAATGAGATCAACAAAAAGAATCTAAAGTATGCTAATAACAACAGAAAAGATAACTGAAATGGATCAGCATATTACACTCTGCCTTCTCCAAACATGCTGCCATAGATTCCTAAGCTCATTGCTCCTAAGAGGTTTAATAAGAAAGTCAACAGCGCCTCTCAACATGTACTTGAAGACAGTGCCAACTGAATCTTGAGAGGATATCACTAATACGACCAAAAAACCAGAGTAGAGGTGCAGTCAATAACACAACCGTTTAACAAACCAATAAATAGATTTGGTCAATTTGACATACTTATAACCGGAATGGTTTTGCAAACTTCATGTTCCATCACTAAAGTAAGGAGAGCATATCCGGATATTGAGGGCAAATCCACCTCTGCTATTATTATATCTATACTCTGAGGTTTAACCCTTATAGTTTCCCACGCCTGTAGTCCATCAGAAACAGCAGTAACTGCAAAGCAGAAAAAGTTTTCAGATTAATAGTTACACAGAAAGTGTACGTAAAAAATTTAGCCTGCTACTTTGTAGCAAAAACTAGAACAAGAAATAAGTTTGGTTAAATCTGGGCCAACAGAAGTAACTAGTACGGTCACCCTTCATTAATAGACCCATCATTCCCCTGATGTTCACTAAAAACAAAAGATTATATTGATAGATTACAATTTTTTGATCCCTTCAGTAATTGAAATTTACTCCAGAGAGGACCATTAAGAATTAATATGGCTGCAGAAAAATACAATCAAGAAATAGTTCCACAAACAAACAACGACACGACACGGATGGATTTATGCTCCAAGTCAAAATGAATGCGGCAACAAACAAGAACACAAACATAGGAATCTAGAGCAAGTAAGAACTGAATCACAAACAAGTATAGAAATAAAATGTTCGAAAAGCGATAGACCTCTATAGCTGCATTTACGGAGAAGCGCTGAAACTATCCGACGCGTAGAATCATCAGCTTCAACAAGAAGAACTCTCAGAGCCATCTCCGGAAGAAATCTCTCCCACCTGAAAGAGTCCGTACGGCAACCGTCGTCCGTTTCTTCCTCCACTTCCTCCTTGCTTTTCTCCAGCTTCATTTCCAAATTCTTCTCTCCACTAAACCACATCGAAAGCAATGATTCTTAAAAACTACAATAGCACCACAGAAAGACGCAAAATCAAAACAATATGACGAAGCACAAAAGAACAAAAGCGACACATAAGCACGGATAGCAGAGTGCATACGGAAGGACCAATATCAACCTCTTCCTCTAGCAAATATCTGAAAACGATCTTCCCGATTTGTGCAGAATACCACAAAGCGCCGTCCAAAATCACCTTTGCTTGATTTTCTGTTCAACTTTCACTGACAGCCGCGAAAATCGCAATAATATCTTCCCAAAAGAATCTCCCTCCCTCTCCCTCTCTCTCTCTCTCTCTCTCTCATATAAATCTCTATCTAGGCTCTAGCTGATTCAAGGTGAACTGGGGATCATGGTTGAGGTGACGTGGCAGAATTGAGGCCCCTGATTGTGTGTATCTCATTGTGATTGAGCGGAGGTGAGAAAGGCTCCACGGAGCACAGACCGGGATCGAATGAGATATTTTATAAGTAGTGCCACGTGGATGGCTATTATTCGGTTAGTTAAATATAGCGGTAAATCGTTTGACACGTGGAGCACTATGTTGGCAATTAAGAAACATATTCACAATAAAGTCACGACAACTTAAAGATATTGAGTAAATCCAGACTACCACATGATAAGAATTGGATCTACGTTCGGGTCGGGTAATACAGTACGGTCAAAGTGACTCGTAGTTTTAATTACAAATATTAATGGTTGTGGTAATTACAAAAAAGACCACCAATTTGTAGGATGGTATAAAATGAGAAATAACTAACTTGATCGAGGACAAATTAGACACGGTAATTAAAATATTTGTCGAAATAACCTCGTAAATCTTATGTATCGCGACATAGTTGGCTATTAATGCATCATCAATATGACTTGCGATCTTCGCTAAATCAATGTAAACAACAAAATGTTTTGTGGAGAAATTTAATGAAATTGTTTTTATCTAAACAAACATTATTGTCGATAGATTATTAGATTAGGCTAGAATTATTTTCCAAAATTGTACATTTTTTTGCATGTTTGCGAGCATTTAATGAGAATTATTCAATTATTTAAGTATTGTGTCAATTGATTATTAATACATGAGCATTGGAATTTTTCAAAATCATAATCAACTAGTTGAAACACATTTTGGTTTAATTTTTTATGATCGATAATAATTTATACCATGAACTATAAAGTTAGTTGAAACAAATATCTTGAACTTTAAAAGTTATTAGTGAACACTCGAACTCTATTATAGTTGCAACAGATATCTTTTCATCACATTTCTTTACTAATTTTAATGATGTTCATTCATATAATGAACACATTTTACTAAAAATTATAACAAAAAAATTGTTAATTTTTTTATTTTTTATGAAGTTAAATGAGCTAAAGTTAGTGAAAAGTAAAAACATGGTGACGTGTCTGTTGGCATTCACAACCGAGTTCAAAATGACAAATTAAGGTATTATCTCAAAAGTTTAAATTTTTAGTTGAAAAATAATTTAATTATTTATATTTTTCTTATATGTAGATTACTTTTTTCTTACACGTTTTTTAATAAGATTTTTTTGGCCAATGATCAAAATTGAGTTCTCTAATTTTAATAAAAAAATTAATAATTATTCAAAAAGTCTGAACTTTTAGATAAAATATAATTTAATTATTTATATTTATTTTGTCAAAATTGTTTTTCATAGCTCTTAAGATTTTAATTAAGTACATGTCGCAAGATGCTGAGTGAATTCAAGGTGTAGATTGCCATTTAGACTGTTTTTTTAATTACTTGGGTTTAATTACAAGGATCCGAATTTCAACCCAGTGTTCGGATGATTTGACCCGAAAAGCTCTCAGTCCGACCCGCTATTTCAACACTTACGACTCTTAAACTAAACCGCAGCAACTTCTGGCTTCGTCGTGGGCTAAGATAGACTGGAGAAATGGGATCTGCTCCGAATGGAACAACCATGGCGGTTGAAGACGATAATCAACACGAATCGATCAAGTTTGGTTCAGCTGAGGCATTGGATCGAATTCGGACTCTGACGGACGTCGGAGCCATGACTCGTCTTCTCCACGAATGCATTGCTTACCAGCGAGCCCTAGACCTCGACCTTGATAATATTCTCTCTCAGCGTGCCGACATCGATAAGCAGCTCTTTCAACTCCAAAGATCTGCTGAGGTTCTCGAAATTATTAAGGTCGACGCAGATTACATGCTTTCCAATGTCAAATCCACCTGCGACCTTGCTGATCAGGTTAGCGCTAAGGTACGTGATCTCGATCTCGCTCAATCTCACGTCAATTCCACTCTTCTTCGCATCAACGCCATTGTCGAAAGGGGAAATTGCATTGATGGCGTGAAGAAAGCTCTTGATTCGGAAGACTACGAATCTGCTGCCAAATATGTGCAAATCTTTCTGCAAATTGATGCAAAATACAAGGATACAGGGTCGGATCAAAGGGAACAGTTGTTGGAGTCGAAAAGAATGCTGGAGGGGATCGCTAGGAAGAGGCTTGCGGCAGCTGTGGATCATCGGGACCATCCAACAATCTTGCGATTTATACGTCTTCATTCTCCGCTGGGCTTGGAGGAAGAAGGATTGCAAGTTTATGTTGGGTATCTGAAGAAGGTGATTGCCATGAGATCTAGACTAGAGTTTGACCATTTGGTAGAGCTGATGGAGCAGCAGTACCAAAACAGAAGTGTGGGTGGAAATCAGAATAAACTGGACTTTGTTGGGGGCTTGACAAATTTGTTTAAGGATATTATTTTGGCTATTCAGGAGAATGATGAAATATTGAGGAGTCTTTGTGGAGAAGATGGGATTGTATATGCTATTTGTGAACTTCAAGAGGAATGTGATTCCCGGGGATCTTTGAATTTGAAGAAGTATATGGAATATAGAAAACTGGCTAAGTTAGCATCAGAGATTAATGCTCAGAACAAGAACCTGCTTGCTGTTGGAACATCAGAGGGACCTGATCCCAGGGAGGTTGAGACATACTTGGAAGAAATAGTGTCCTTAATGCAACTTGGTGAGGATTACACAGAATTCATGGTCTCTAAAATAAAGGGGTTGAGTTCCGTGGACCCAGAGTTAGTTCCTCGAGCTACTAAGGCATTCCGCAATGGAAGTTTTAGCAAAGTCATTCAGGAAATTACTGGGTTTTATGTGATTTTAGAGGGATTTTTCATGGTGGAAAATGTGAGGAAAGCGATCCGGATTGATGAGCAGGATTCCGATAGCCTTACAACTTCTGTGGTGAATGATGTGTTTTATGTTCTACAAAGTTGCTTGGAACGAGCGTTGTCCACTTCTAATATAAGTTCTATGATTGCCGTCCTAAGCGGAGCTAGTGCACTATTGAGCAATGAGTATCATGAAGCTTTGCTACAAAAAATGAGAGAGCCAAACCTAAGCGCTAAACTTTTTCTAGGTGGTGTTGGCGTGCTGAAGACAGGGACAGAGATTGCATTAGCTTTAAATAATATGGATGTCAGTAGCGAATATGTTCTGAAACTCAAACAGGTTATGGAGGAGAAATCAGCTGAGGTGATTACTGTTTGTCAGTCTGTTATTCCATTTTCAGTTGCATTAACGTTTTTAGCTGAATAATTGAGTTTGGTTATCAAAGAGATTTATCGTTTTTAATTTAGAATGAAAATTGGTTAAGCCTGGGTTTTGGATTATGTTTTTTACTGAGAAAAATCGAACTTTCTGCTTTTCCTAAATGAGAACCAACTTCAGAGGGACAGTCTGCCATTGCTTGTACCTCTTTTTGCTCATCTTAGGCAGTGACAATTTATGATCGTATGGCTAATTATATATCACGTTACAGCTACAATAAAGGACTAATTGAACTATATATTTTTTTGGTGGGTAACGTCCAGGACACTAATTCTTTTTGGGTCACATCAGTGACTCTGCATTATGAATTTCTATTGAAGGATGTAATTACTCATTATAAATATTTGGTTGAGTGGCCAGATTCATTTGTACTTGATTTTCGTATAGTCAATTAGTACTCTACTAGTGGTTTTTTGCCCAAAACAATTTTCGAGTACAAATGACTTTTTTTCGATAAGTGGATCTTAACGATATGTTTTCTGATTTTTTTTTTCTAATTTACATGATGGAAATCAGGTTTTTTCTGCACCAGCCGACAGAGAAAAGGTGAAATCATGTATATCGGAATTGGGAGACACAAGCAACACATTCAAGCGAGCTTTGACAGCTTCCATGGAACAGCTCATCACGGCCGTGACACCCAGAATTCGCCCTGTCTTAGATGCTGTCTCCGCCATCAACTACGAACTAACCGAAGCAGAATACGCAGACAATGAGGTGAACGACCCTTGGGTCCAGAGACTCCTCCATGCCGTCGAAACAAACATAGTCTGGCTGCAGCCACTAATGACCATCAGCAATTACGACTCATTTGTCCATCTGGCCATTGATTTCATCGTTAAAAGACTTGAAGTGATAATGATGCAGAAAAGATTCAGTCAGCTTGGAGGGCTTCAGCTGGACCGGGACATAAGGGCATTGGTTAGCCACTTCTCGAGCATGACTCAGAGGACTGTTCGAGATAAGTTTGCTCGCCTTACACAAATGGCAACTATACTCAACTTAGAAAAGGTCTCTGAAATTCTTGACTTCTGGGGCGAAAACTCCGGACCAATGACGTGGAGATTGACTCCGGCAGAGGTTAGACGAGTGTTGGGTCTTCGGGTCGATTTTAAATCAGAAGCCATTGCTGCTCTCAAATTATAGCCTGACTTTCCAGGTGATGTATTAATTTCTGCTCTGCATCATTTGTTACTTTCTGTTTTGTTTTGTAGAATGCAAGTCCTGTTCTTGATATCAAATTCTTTTTCCTTTTTGTTTTTCCCATGAAACTCTTATTACCAGGCTTGGACTCTTCTTTTCGGAAATCGGAGCAACTTTATAAATTAATTTATTACATTAATTGCTGCATATTTTAAAATAAAAGAGTAAATATAGCAAACCTTGGCTAATATGAACTCTTTGCAAAGGTTCAATGCTTCTTCCTCGGCGACCAGACCCGATGATGACCAATGTGCTTTTATCACTTTGTCACTGTCCAGAGCAGATAACGGCGAGGCCATTGCCGGGTTCCGTTCTTTAAGCCGAGTCTACTATCATAGTCTTCTTGAATTGTTAATAATATAGAAGCCTTGGATGTGATTTTGTTTAGTAAAATTATACCAAATTTATGATTTTACCGATTCGAACCAGTTGGTCCTTTCATATTCTAGCTTTTTTTATTTTTTATTTTATTTTTAAAAAAACATTGTTGGAAACTGTTTACTTAATAAACCATCAACATTAATTTTAAAAGATATAGATATTTGAAGTAAATATACTTGTAATAATTATCAATAAATTGTATAAGTTGGGTGCAAAGTTCATTTGCAATAAAAAAAAAAAGTTAGATATCCATGTAGCAAATAAATCTATATTTTAAAAGCGAAATTAATATTTTTTTTTTTAAAGTCTCGCAAAATATGCTTACGTGTATTCGAAATTCTTAGAACTATTAATAAAACATAAAAATAAAAAACAAGTGGCTTGTTTTAGAGAGACCTCTTGGATGTGGCCAAAGAAGGATGATTAGCCATCATGATCACTAAATTAGAAAAAAGTGACTTGGCTCAAGGGAGCAAGAGCCTTATCTATACCAACTAATCCTAATCAGGAGACTTAATCATCATTAGCAATGCCAATAATATTAATAATAATCTCTAAATTACAAAGAAATAGAAGGGTAGAAGTGTCTAATTGAATTACTTTTCCCCCCCTCGACCAACAAAAGGCTGCAGTCCAAAAGACATAAAACCGATCTTTTTGAACCCTAATTTTGCCCTCTGTTTGAGCAACAACTGTGTCCTAGGATGCTCTGTTCCACCCAAGAACACCCTTTTTTCCACACTTGATCTTCTTGTAATTAGAGATCTAAAAGTGGAATCCAAAGCCCAACTCCAAACCCACCTCGTAAAACCTATGAATTAATATAACTTTTCTTGTTTTTTTTTGTTCCTAATTCTAACACCTAGTTTTGATCTTTCCTAAGTGTTCCTCTGATGAAGACGACAATGGCGTCTGATGTTCTTTTCCTTCTGTTGAATCCGCCATTGTTACTCGCTTCTCATTTTCCCACTTACCCACCTTTCGGTATAAGTTTGGCGGCTTCCGCCGTGATCAATTCAGAACCTTGGCCGGAACTGGAAGGCGCGGCGGCGACTGTTAATGTTGGTATCCCGGCTGTAACCTCAGTTATTACCACCCCACCTGTCAGAATCGAACTATTTAGCCGTTTCCGATCGAGATTGAGCTCGGACAATCAAATGGTTTAAATAACAAACAAAAAGTTTGATTTGGAGGACCTGTAGAGGTGGCGGCCATGGCAGATGAAGAGGCAGAAGGAAGAGAGAGAACAGTGGAAGAGACATATTGCTGAGGAAGATAAGGAAACTGGAGTGAACTGTGATGATAATTAACTCCAAATCCATGGCCATTGCTGGTTTGAGCAAATTGAGCGTAGAACGGGTAGATACTAGGGAAAACTCCTGGTAAATAACTTTGACCTCCATAGATACTGTAATAGCTCTGCACAGAAAAAAAAAATGGAGGTGATTCTTGAGTTCAAATTCATGAATGAAAGTGTAATTGTAGTTTATGGAATACCGACCATTGGATAGAAAGAATCTTGTGTATATCCTGAATATCTGCGAGAAGAGATTGGAGAAATTGATCAAAGTGAAGAATGTTGTGAAAGAATGGCTGAAGTTTGTTACCCGTAAATGGGAAATGGGTACTGGGTAGAAGGTGGAGCCGCCATTGTTGAAGGTGGCCTGGATCTCCAAGCTCCTGCAAATTTAACAAGAAAATAGGAAGAAGATTGAAATGGGTGAAAACGACGAAGAAAACTGGGAAATTATTGAAGATTTGGAGAGGAAAAATGGAGACCGTGATGAGGGGAAGACGACGGAGGGCGAGGCTTGTTTCCGCCGAGAGCGGCGAGGTTACAGTTGGCCCTTCTGCCGTCGATCACCGGAGAAGGATTAAGACAGGCTCGAATGGCGGCCTCCGGATCTTTAAAAGTTACCTAAACAAATTAAAAAACCATTTTTATTCCAAAATAAAAATAAAAAAAAGGATCAAATCATGGGAGGAAGAACCAAAAAGAAAGGAGGCTTACAAATCCGTAGCCTTTCGATCTGCCCGTGTTTTTGTCTGAGATAACAACGGCCTCCAAGATCTCTCCAAATTGTTCAAAATACCTTCTCATCGTATGTCTCTGGGTCTCCCAAGCCAAACCTCCGACGAAGATTTTGGTGAATGTCGTCTCATTCTGTTGCCCAATCTGGGCTGGTCTCGGCTGAGACATTTCAAGAATCAAAACCCAGAAAGAGGAGAGGGAAAGAAGAGAGAGTCGGCGAAAAAACAGAGACAGAGAAGGCAGACGAAGATCACGTCAATGGCGTCGCCCGGAACAATCGAAACTCAGATAACAGAAGATGGAAAAAGAGTTTTTTATGATTGATTCTCAGAAATCGATCGCGGCGTCAATGGAGTCTGGTGATTCTCTTCGTGATTCTTCTGAGTTTTGCGTGGAAATAACTACCCACTTTTTTTTATTTTTACAGAAAACTCTCGGATTCCTCGAACAACGATTCCCCCAACAAGGAAATCATTACTGTTGGAGAGGAAAAGCGGACGAACAAAACCTGCAAATCTTCTTCCAAAATAGATTTATAAACGCATGAACAAAAAAAGGGAGGAGAGAGAACGTGTAGTAGAGAGAGAAAGAAAATGGGGGAAGACAAAAATGCTGCTAGTGGGTACCCACGACAACAGGAAGGCAAAGCGGACGTGACATAAAATTTTTGAAGACCCAAAAAACCAAACACTTATCTCCCTCTCTCTCCATCTGGGCTCTGTTGATCCACGTTGATGGTTGATATGTATTTATATTATATCCGTTTAGGAGTGTCTGCGGTATCTTCAATCTTCATCTGCTTCGCTGTATTCAACTCTCTCTCTCTAGTTTCTCTCTCTACTGTAAATGCAACTGGTGGGGACGACCAAAACATGAGAAACCATTACAGACAACTTACGAATCAGAGACCTGCAATTACAGACCACTGCAGAAGTTTGTTAGATGTCCAAGTTTGAATTTTTACTTTTGACTTTTTTTCATTTGTTTGTTTTTGGATTAACGTTGGAGAACTGTGGTTGGCTCCATTTCATCGTGTTTGTCTGTCTCAGAATTTGCAGCAAACTAGGTCAGATGGGGAAGAAGAAAGGAAGACGGAGAAAAGGAGTGGTGAGCGAGGTAAGCGGCGTCAATGGCGGTCAATGGGAGAGAGAGAGAGAAAGAGAGGAGAGAGAAAGAAGTTTAAATGGTTGTAATTTGCACAGGAATTAGATCTTCTTCACTAGGTGGGATTATTAAAAGCTCTGAAACAGAATCATGACTGTCGCTTCCTCCCAATACCTCGGTCAAACTCTCTCTCTCTCCTCGGAAATGGGTCAGTGGAGTTTGGGTCAGCCCGTTGGGCTTTCTTGATTTTCAAGCTGGGACGGGTCAAATTGAGCAAGAACCAAATGATACCACAAATCTCCATCACACATTTTGTTTTGGGTTTTGAATTTTGCGACAAAGATTTTAGGATTTTCGTTCGTGATCGTGATATTCGTAACACTACGATGTATGAATCACATACATCGTGAATTAAAATACCATGCTTTACTAGATGCAGCAATCTCAAGAAACGTGAATTACTTCAATTATTTTATAGGGTTCGACCGTATAATATTTTATACTATAAGATACATAATCCTACAATTTCAGCTTTCATTATATACTCTCCTATTGACAGAACTTTTAGTTATAGTAGTATTATTTTCAAATTTATGCACCTATAAGTGATTATTGACACCGAAGAATTTGACGGTTGCGTTCAAATTTCAGTTCATGCTAGAAGACACAAAATTTAAAAGAAACCAAACACGAGGAAAATCACAGGAATCTTAAAAGCTTGGATCGTTTCATTCTCGTTCTCATTCCAATTTGTTGCATTATTGCGAATTCAAACCAAAGCAATATATTTTCTTTTTTAGCTCGTGAGCTTGTCTGATGTCGATTACCAGTCCAATGGTAGTTCGCTTGATGATATTATACAGTGGAATAATAAAATGTGAAAATGGGTGAAAATTTATTTATATATTTTGTTGAATAAATAGAAATTGTTATCTTATTTGGTGATATTGTGAATTGCACGGAATATCACCAAATAATTCAAAAAAATACATTTTATCAATGAAAATGCAAAAAATAATTCATACTACATGTAGTCGTTAAATTCTAAACAATTAAAGTATGATTAAATCTTAGCATATACGAGATTCGTGCTAGTAAGTTCCAATAGTGCAATATTGGTGCTACAGTACAATATTATTTATTTGTCTTGGATAAGGAGGAAAATTCTATTTATTCACGTCGTCAATTTTATTTTTTCTAACGATATGTGATTGTGTACCTCTAATGATAAGGGCCAGATACTCAAAATCAATACAATCCACCACCTATAAAGTTAGTAAAAAGATTAACTCTACTTATATGTAGTAAAAATTTTACTCTTTCAAGCGACGCGTGAATATACTCTTTTATTAATATAACCTAGACTCTCAGAATCAATAAATTATTCAGTAGTTCTTGATTTAACATGGCATATTAGTAATGTAAGTCGTAAGTAATATATGATTAAATTAATTTTAACTTTAAGAAAGCTTAGTTTAGACGATATTAAAAGAGTAATATTGTATTCACATCTTTGGTTTATAATATAAGAAATTATAAAAAAAAATCATAAATTTTATGATAGTAAAATAAAAAGGTTGATAATAATAATTTATCAAGAGGTTGAATGTCGGCGTCACATAAAAATGACCAATATTCAAAAGAAATAAAATAAAATTATAAAAAAAATAAAGAAAATATTAAAAGGCAAAAAATTTGGAAATTAATGAACATTTAAAGGAAATTCAAATAGTAGAAATCTGTGTGAAAAATATATAAATTAAACGCAGGATACAGCCGATTTTCAAGTGAAGCATCAGCTTAGGCTGATCTCCGGCCCCAGCGCAGCTTTTTGAACGCCGGGAAAATCTGGTTTTTCCGGTCGCAGGATGCCGGAAAACATGCACATATCAGTAAACGGAGAATCTCATGTCCCCCCCGGATTCCGATTTCATCCGACGGAGGAGGAGCTTCTGCTTTACTATCTGAAGAAGAAAGTATGCAACGAGAAAATCGATCTGGACGTGATCATTGAGCTGGATCTCAACAAGCTCGAACCCTGGGACATCCAAGGTAAAAAAACATGGATTAGATCAATATCTATCGTCTTTTTCTGGGAAAAATTGTCGTTTATTTTAGTTTTTTTAATACTTCTAGAGAAGTGCAAAATCGGAACAGCTCCGCAGAACGACTGGTATGTTTTTAGCCATAAAGACAAGAAGTATCCCTCTGGAACTCGTACGAATCGAGCGACATTTGCAGGGTTCTGGAAGGCGACCGGAAGAGACAAGCTAATTTACAGCAATTTTAGACGGATTGGAATGAGAAAAACTCTTGTCTTCTACACTGGAAGAGCACCTCATGGCCTCAAATCTTCTTGGATTATGCACGAATATCGTTTGGATGATAATATCTCCCGCTCTCTCTCCTCCGTCGTCCTAAGAACCCCTCCAAATGTACTACCGTAAATATTCCATGTTCTTATTAAGTTCAGAAAACCCGAATTTTTTATGTTGGAATTTTTTATATTCTTAGTACAATATTACGTATAATTTTATTATCACAATAAAATATATCCCACAATGATATGATATCATTATTGCCATGTGCATTGTTTAATATAAGTTTCAACATTTAGGTTACTTTTTTTACTTTGAAGATTAGGGTTTTGATTGCAGCCATATAAAGCTTAGTTTTATGGTTTAATGAAGGTGGACAATGTTGTCGGAGATGCAACTCAAGAAGATGGGTGGGCGGTGTGCCGACTGTTTCAGAAGAAAATTCAGAAAAAAACCCTAGAAACCCCGGTGTTCATCGCTTCATATCCCGCCATTGATGCAGCAAAAGATCAAGCCGGAATCTCGGAAGAGCCAGTGGAAGACATGGGTGGGTTATGCGAAGAAGACGATCGGCGACTCATCGGCAGTTCAAGATTGCTTGAACCCATCGACTGTAGCTTCGTCGGCGACAATGGCAGCCACCATAAAACAATCACAGACGACAAGCAAGTGAATTCCGGAGATCATAACTGGATCTTGCCAACTGACTGGATGTCCATTGATCATCTAGTTGCTATACAGCTGAATTGTGATATTCAAACAGCGATCACCGTTGATCACGTCGAACATCAGCTTTCTCCCATCCCGACAATAAGAACAGCCTCGCCATTCGATTCCGCTGAATATGATCGTTACAGTGATTACGATCTTTGGAGCTTTCTCGAATAACTCAAAATTAAAATAAAGATATTCGTACGTTGTCACGTTAATATTGTCACAAATTATTTGATCTTTTATTTAGTTCGCTGCTATATGATTCTGATGAATTTAAATAAAGTTCTATTTTTTTAATTGAAATTATATTTTATCACTTGTTATTACATTCATGTTACTAAATAAAAGCAAAGATTGATCAAAGGACGATCTAGATTAATTAAATGTGCATCACAATTATTCTTCTTAGGATAAAAATCGAATGAAAATTATTGATGATGCGAATCTTATTATAATTATGCTTAAATTTCTCGTCAAAAATAATAATAAAAAACACAAAATTGTCTCGAAACATATTTGGACGTGCGTGCTTGACCGATATATTTCTAATAGCTAAATTCATATTTAACCAGATCCACATAATAATTAATGATGGCATAAAATTTATTATACATGAGATATGTGCACACCAAAATATTTTATCGCATAAAAACATTACTCTCTTTTTTTGGTTAATTGTATAGTTTTATTGGAACGCTATAACTTCTAAAAGTATATCTGCATAATATATTTACGGTGGGTAACAATAAATATTACGTTTATAACCTATTTTAGCTTCTAATTCTTACATCAAAATGTGATAATTTTTAAATAGTACGTTTTATTGTAGCGTTCAATGATCTAAGTCATGATGAAGTACATCGCAGCGTTACTTATTTCTTAAATTAATTTCACTAAATCATGCAAGTATTTGGGTGCAATAAAAGCTGTCTATTTAAATATACATATACTTAATATGTTATTGTCCTTAATATATATAAAGTGAAACAATAATTTGAAATATACCTCCGGTGTACGTACAGAATAATCCATAATTAATTGTGAAATATGTTCATTGAAAAAAGTACATTAGAATTGAAAGAAAAACAAATGGAGTGTGAAAGGTGAAAAATAAATGAATTATAGTAGTTTAAAATAATAATAAATAAATAGAAATCTCTTTATCTAGAAGACATTTGTTTTCATACTGTTAAATATTCCTTTTTAAATTAAATATCTTTCCTTCTCCAAGTCTCTAAAGAGCTCGTTTTAAAATATTCTCTGTGCATCGTGAATATATAATAGAAAGTTGTTGACACATTTTTTGTGTTCATAGATTTTATCATTGTGGGATATGTTCTGCAAACATCGAGGCCTGAAATTCCAGAAATGGTTACTGTTTCCATCGAACAAAACCCTAATTGGAAGCTACGCCTATTTAGTTGATATTATTAGGGAGGCAAAAGAATCAAATTGCAAAGCATATAAATGGTTGAGATTGAAAGGCCGAGTAAGGCATCACTTCATAATTTATAAAGTGAAAAGGAATCTTCATAATTGTTAAGTTTTTTTTTGTTTGATGCAAGATAAAAATAGGTTGAACAGACACCTCGATAATGCATGCCCAACAAGACCATTCACAAACGTGAAATGCATGAGAATCTTTTACTTTGCTACCAATGCAAGCTTCTGTCTCTCTCCCATTTCTTACTCTTCATCCATGTCGCAAAGATTGAGACGCGATAACATTGTCGGTAAGCTTGAGAAGCCGATGAATATTTCTCACTCAATGAAAATAACCGGAGAGAACTCGATGGCTAAAAGTAAACGATAAAACCCTAAAAACGTGAATCCATAAAGAATAATTGATCTGATTCAATTATGAGAACCAACTGCGTGAGATATTTGAGACCACCTTTCGGCAACGCCGAACAAAAACTCGGATTATCTATCACTATTTAATTCTAATGAAATATTATCGAGATCTTCTCGAGTTCTTGATGATGATTTTGTTTAGTTTAAGCCAACGTGATAGCATTTTAACCATAAATTTCAAGTTAGACTTTTATGTTTGATTCGTAATCAAACATAACTCAATCGTTTATAAGTTCCCTAAAATTAGCAATCTTTTCAGTGACAACCTCTCTCACTTTCACTTTGGTGGGAGACTATTCCTTTTCTAGTTCGTGTATTTGTTTATATTCTAATGGTAGGAGTTTGGTTCTTTGATTGAAATTGTGCTTTTATTTCATCTCTGGTTTTCTTGTTTTTCCCCTTTTTACGAGAATTGAACCATTCATCTGTTAAATTTGTAAAATCTTAGAAAATAATAATAACAAAATTTAAAAAATAATAATTATACTCATACCTCCATTTTATTCTCGGCTTCAATCGAACTTCTGTTGATTAAACTGCTCTCTAGATTTCGCACTCTAATTTTAAGTTATTCTTCTTATACGTTAAATATCGATTTAAATGTGAAACTGTAAATTCAAATTGTAAAAATTTTCAATAGACATTAAATTTTACCATAAATTTGAAAAACATTCTAACATTATAGGGTCAAACTTGATTACAATTGAGTCATCTCTACGTTCTTCTCTCATATATTTCTCTCTTATCTCCTAAAAAAACGTATGTATTTTCAAAATCAAAATGAGAGCTGAATTTTGTTTGAAATTTAATTATTCGTCCTACCCCTACTTAATTTTCAAATTTGTGAATTAAGTGATCCAAAGTTTGACAACAACCAAGCTTACTTTATGGAAGAAAATAATTTCAATTTATTGTAGGTTTATTATGTTTGAAATACTAAAAA